>VXBX01000010.1:377175-421732 GCA_013400415.1 Scytalopus superciliaris
TTTTTTTGGCCAGGCAGACTTATGACAGAAGTAGATAAATCAGAGTCAAGACTCGAAAAGCACTGGGCACTCTCAGTGTAAATGTGAGATTCACTTAGTAGCACGGGGTTGTCATCACAGGCATGCTTCTTCAGAAGAGGACGGGACAAAGCCTAGTGAAACTAATGAAATTAATGGCTGTGCTTGTACTTGAAGTCTCTCATCATTGAACTGATGAGATGTATTTGCTTACATATAGAATGAAAGGGATGGATACTGGTTTAGTGAAAATGAGATTATTTTTCCAAAACATGAATGCTTACAGTGATCTAAACTTTTTCAGAGCTGTTTGAGGCTGTTTCAAGATTTTTCTCCCTGGAGTTTCTCTTATTACCTATAGTTTCCAGAAAACAGTACCTGTGATAGAATGAGTATCCATTGGACAAGAATAAGATGGTGGTAATGTTTTGTCAGGTGTTGACTGTAGTGTTTATTTTATTTGCTTTTGTTTCATTTGCTGTCTTTTTGAAACAGTATTCATTTATGTGTTCTGGAGTAAAAATACTGACTGCTAGATACAAGTTCCTAGCACTTTTCCTACCAGTCATAAACAGAATTGTTGCTAAAAGCAAGGGAAAAGTGAATCATCTCTCTGAAAATACTTTTATTGTGTGTTAAGTTTTCCAGAAGACAATAGACTAGATCTTGAGTAGCATTTGCAAAAGTAACCACAGAATCCCAAGGTGACACCTTCCAGAGGCTGTAGGAGGTCAGGGATCATATTTAGGCCACATCCTTCATATATAAACTAATGCTCCCAATTGAATGTATGACTTGGTAGGACCTAACAACTTTGGAGAATACTAATTCAGTGCTTTGGTGCTAAATGTGTTGATAATAAATAGGTGGAAGAAGCTCTTTATTGTGAGGGTGATGAGACACTGGAACAGGTTACCCAGAGAAGCTGTAGACACCCTATCCCTGGAAGTTTGTAAGGCCAGACTGGATGGGATTTTGAGAATCCTGGTCTAGTAGGTGTCCCTGCCCGTGTCTGGGAGGGTGGAGCTAAGGCCTCTTTAAGGTCCCTTCCAAATCAAACCATTCTGTGACTCTATGACTGTATGGACTAATATCCATCTTTGGAAAGCTGCATTTCGCTACATCCTTAGCAATAAATACTCTAAGTAATCTGGTATTTCACAACTGTAAGTCTCAATCACTGGAGCTTAGCCTTCTAAGGCAGCTCCTGCATTCTCTTTGATCATCAAGGGAACCTGTGTGCCTAAACTGCCTCTGTGTAATGAACTAAAATGCTTATGTTGCCTTATGAAGAAGCATTCTTAAAACATCACTGGTTTATGTGCCTTTAACACTGAGGTGCTTCTGGGAAAGGGGGTGGACCCTGACTGTTAAGGATCCTGAGTTTTTAAGTGACACTAAAGCTGCTGTCTGGCCGGTGTTCTAAAATGGAGTGAATTAGTGGAATCCACACAAATGTTGCTTCATTGCATAAACTGCGTTTCAGAAGCAGTTTGGATGACATTTTCCAATGTTCCCCTTTGCAGCAATTGTTTCATTTCTCTGCAAAAGAAAAAAATTAAGTAATTGGAATTTTCCCTCAGGATAGGAAAAAATTACCCCCTTTCCAGCTCTTTCTTTATTTTCTCCTCTATTAATTTAATTGAAACCAAAATTGTTTGAAATATTAAATATCATTGGAGGCCTCACATAACTAAGGTTATAGCTGTGTGGGAAATGCTTTTCTAACCTGCACAACTATTATATTTTCCTAAACATTCCTATTGTGCTCTGAGACAAAATCAAACTCCTTTAAAGGCAGGAGTACTTGTGATTTTGTTGCTATATGAGTACTGGCATTATAAGACCAGTATGTAATCCCTCAGAAGTTTCAACTTCAAAATATCTCAGTTTTTTTTTTTTTTTCTGACCAAAGAAAAGGTTGCTAAAAGAAAGATGAATTGTTCCACGATTTTCTTCTCTACCCTGAGCTTGAACAGGCATGCTAGCAGGGCACTGCCCTTCAGCTGAGTGCTCTGCAGGTTCATACAAAGGCCATGAAAAGTCTGAAGGTGGTAGGAATCAATGCAGATCATGGCCTCGTGTGTACTTAACCAGCAAGGATCAAATTCCCTTTGGAGAGTAATGTTGCTTTAGGAGACTTTTGACTCACTAGTCACCTGCTCTATAGCTGTCATACAGGACTTCACTGGGAGCTTTTCAAGCTAGGCCTGACTAAGATTTTCCACTTGCTCTAATGGAGAGTGAGTTGCTTAAGCTGTACTTTGCAGAGGAGCTGTGTTCAGAGAGTTGGCTGCAGGTGCAGCTGGGAGGCAGAACTATCTGTGTTACCACAGACCGGTTCCTGATGGCATGTGAATTTGGACACAGCAGAAAGATGTCAGGAAGCCCTCCAGGAAAAAAAAAACCAAAACAAAACAAAAAAACCCAAAAAACAAAACCAAAAAACCTGACCAAGCCTGTTGTGTGTTTCTTCATTATTGATGGGGGTGTTTTTTGGTTGGTTTGGTTTTGGTTTGGTTTGGGTTTTTTTCATAAAAAAGAAAATCACACCATAAAAATGAGAAACAAAGATGAAGCTAAGGTGGTTTTGCTTAACTCTAGAGCTTAATAAGCAGACAGAGAAATTGCTCACCTTCTAAAGAGTCTGCATTGCTTTTGCTAACAATAACATGTGATGCTCCTGTTAATTCTGACTTGACCATGGAGTTACTCAATATATTGTCCGGCTCTGTAGCACTGATTGCTCAACATATGGCCTAAATAGAGTTAACAGCTGACTGTGATTTTCTGTTAACGTAACATATAATGGCCAAATTTCAAGTATTAATCTAATCAGCACTGCAGGACGTGTTTAGTTAAGAATACTTTTTCCATGCAATATGTTGCAGGCAATATATTCTTGATCCATAAACTATCCCTGTTTCCCCACTCTCATCTGAATAACACACAGCAACTTTTTATTGAGAGATCTTTGTGTTACTTCAAGCAGACTTTAACCCTGACACTGCTTCTTAATGAAATCTAATTAAAGAAATGTGATTTCTTTTTAAGAGGTTTTTCTGTCCTTGCCAGTTAATAGCAATTAGAAATCCTTTCCCTTAGAGCTCACATAAGAGAGAGATTTGTATTACTTAAAACTTCAAGCTTTTGTCATGTGTGAACCACAAATATATTAACTTCCAATGATTCACAAATTAAGCTATTAAAAATAAATGCAAAATGGCTGATAGTTTTGAACTTTCTAAGAGTTTGGGAAGTTTTATTTTAAAAAACTGAAACCAGCTGAAATCAAGAAAAAAATGAGTGATACATGAGATCAAAAACTACATAGTTCTTTTAAAAGATTCTGGGTAACTAATCCATCATTAAGATTCCGTTTAATGGCTGGTGCTCCTTCTAATTGGTTAAACTACTTAAGAAAGTATTTCAGTGCAGTCATTAACATAGAAAGCCTGATTGTTTATGTCTTTTGATCATTGATGCTATCAGGGAAGATGTTGGGTTTTAATATTCTTGAGAAGGATGTGTAGAGTTCTGACTGCCATCCATGCTTCTCACTTGTAATATTATATGTCTAAGATCCTTCAGTTGCATATAGATATCATCTTATTTCCTCTCATCAAATGTTTTCATAATAAATGCCTTTTTTGTACTATTTATTATACACTATCCAGTGAGCTTTTTGGGAATCAAGTAACTTGGAAGGGATAAAGAAGACATTCTTTTTGGTAGGTTGTACAGACTATATATGTTGTGCCTTGGAGATAAATGCTAACTTTGGCATTTTTAATGATTCAATGTGAGTTGTTGTAGCAGCTAAATAATCTACCATTTGGATTTCATATTTGACCTAGGTGAACAAGGTCTACCAGAGTAGGGTTAAAGTGCAAAGAAATGTGCTAGTTTTGGTTTAGGAAGCTTATTGGCATGTTCTTTTGTTCTGAAAATTGAGAAGGCATCTTTTCAGGTGAAGATTTCCTACATTTCTACTGCTTCCAGTCTTGAGACACTGTTGCCTAAATTCATTCTTAGTGTCAGCAGGTACTTTAATAGTAGTTGGTCCTTAGTGACACCCAGGAGTAGAAATCAAAGGATTACCATCTTCAGCCTAAATTGTTTAGAAACTGTAATTATATTGTATATAGTTGTATGTTTTTTGGGCTAAAAAAATCCATTATGTGTGCACATATGAAGGTGAAATTTTGATCTAGAGAGAAGCTATTGGCTGTACTGTCCTGGTGCTGCCTTGGGCAGTAGCCAACAGTAAAGCTGATTTTAAAAAGTCTGTCAAAGCTAGTGTCAAAACATTCTTTGTTAGGTAGGCAGATAGGGGAATTTTGTGTTAATCTACCTCAGAGTGAGGCTAGAAAGCAGTTTTTAAAACCACACTTGTTTCTGAATTAAACACTCTGCTGCATGAATCGTAAGGTCACATTGTGCTCATAGGTAGGCTCCATTATTTTGAGTTGTCTTTCAAAATGAAGCACGCCCACACAAGTTGAGTTGAGTGAATAATGACAGTGCAAGTAATTATCTGATATATTTGCTTAGGTTTAGGGTGTTTTCAAGAAAATTTGTTTGGAAGGGAGGATATTTTGCACTGATGAGCAACTTCCGAGTTTGAAAATACAAGCTGTGCTGTCTAGCTGCTCTCTGCCTATTTGTGCTCGTGTGCTGCTCTAGCATGCAGGCTGGAGGATGCAAATGAAACCTTTGCTTCTGAAAAGCCTGCCCTGCCACTCTCACCCTCCCCCAAGTCCTGCTTTCTGCTGATATGTTTGCCAGTAAAACCCAGCCCTGCAAACACTTGCAGACACCAGTCATAAAAGTAGGCCAGGCACAGCAACAGTTAAAGATTAATAAAAAAATATTGAGTCACAGAAAATAGGTGGGTTGTGTTCCCCTCACCCCTACCTATCAACTGTCCTCTTACAAGCATTTTTCTGGGCAGGAAAATAGTTCTCACGACTCCTGTTACTGGTTGCTGAATGTTTGATTTAGGCAAAGCTTGCAGATTTGATTCCTCTTTTCTGCTTACACAGACCTTATAATACCTTCTGGAAAATTCTTTTACAAAAAGTCTTTTGGATCATTGTAATTTAGTTGCATCAAAAAGTTCAGGCACAGTCATTCATTTCCAGTCATGGCCATTGCAATTTAGACTGTAAAGGAAAAGAAACCTGAGGAGAGTGGCTGTTTTGGAATGAAAGGGGTGATGGCTGCCCACTCAGCTGGTTAGTCAGAAGTCCTGTTTAACACTGTCCTGAGTTATAGGAATTCTGCATTTAGCAGCCTGTTGTGCCATGTACCCCCACCAACATGTTTGCAGAAAGGCTCTGTCAGCAATCATGGGGAGAAGAGACAGTTTCATGAGGTGAGTGGGAGGTTATCCCTAATTACAACTGTGTTATACCAGATTTCATTTCAAACCCTTCTGCATGAATCATTCAATATGCTGCATACCTGACTTGTGAACGTCTGTGGCAAGGAGGAAATGCCTGGCTTGGGAAAATAGCTATGGCAAAAATTCATATAAAGTTCCAGTGTTGGTCAGAACAAAAGATAATGCTCAATTTGCTGGGTGCCCAGGACCCCCATTCTGTAACACACAGAAAAGCAGAGGCACACATGGGACACTTATCAGAGAGGGATTAAAGTTGAATATCTAAAGCATTTGGCAATTTTCTCTGGACTCTGATGCATCAGCTACCGTCACTATAGGAATTAATAGATTATTTTTTTTTTTTAAATATAGGTGAGAAAAGCTAGAAATCTTTGCTACACATCGAAAACACATTTGTGGGCCTGAAAGGTTTCTTTTGACTATTCCAACTGACCTAAAAAGTTTCTCCTGTACAAACCTGCCTCAGAAGTGTCATGAGTTATCACTTATTTCCAAATTCTCCTTTCAGAGCAGAGTATGTATCTCAGTGTGTTTCAACACTGAAAAGCCACAGTTTTGAGTGGGATCCATAAATTAACAGTGCTGCAACTAAGTCTCAACAGTTTTCTGTGCAAGGGAATCCAAGGAGTGTCGTTAGTTCACTCTTGATCCCTGTGGTTAAATTAAGGGCTTCTGTTTAGTTCCAGACCGAACATGGTTATCTTACCCTCAGCAATAAAGTTCAAACAGAAACAGCTCTCCATTACTTTACTGGGTAACGTCATATATAAATTTCCTGTTTATCATTCCTCTGAAAGCTCTAAGAGGAAGAAGTGAGACAGAGTTCTTCAGAGTATACAGTCTGAAGAACCATAACTTCAAAAGATCAAAATGGCTTGCCTTTTTTTCTGACCTGAGCTTCAAGTGTATACCTCTCCAGTTTACTTCTAAAAAATGTAGGCTAGACTGCAGATGTAACTTGAAAGAAACAGTAATGTTCTGAAAACACAGAGAGTGTCCTTCCTGTAAAGGACTTGTCCTAAAGCAGCAGATCTGGCACCTTAAAAGCTAATATGAATTTGATAGGTTTCTTTAATTAAAGGAAATGATTTGCCTAAAATGCAATTTTTCTGGCAGAAAGAGCTGCAGGTATTACACCTGATTTTCTGCCTAATGGCTGTTTTCAGTAGGTGTTGAACTACCTTGTGTTCTTATTTCAGTGTAGGAGATTTCTATTTCTAAGAAACTATTAAGCAGTTGTTATATTCTCTGTTGTATTTATTTCCACTTTAAAACTTTGACTTAATCAAATTTTCATAGTCTTGTAGGAATTTTCATGGTGATTTACACTGCTTTATTTTCTGTAACTAGTAACAGGCACTGGTCCCCATCCTTTTGTGCTCTGAGCACCTGATATGAGATACCTTTTTATCTGGCTTGGTTTTATGCTGTTCTGAACAAATGTTCCCAAGACATTTTCTATCACTAGATTTAACACTGTCACTGTAGCATCTGACACTGTTCTGGCTTGCAAGGGTCAATTTTGAGGCTTAGAATGCCTGACTATTTTGCTGTCACAGCTTACTGGGCCATTTTTGCAATGTTGGTCTTAGAAACTAGTCCATAACCATCAGCTTCTTTTCAGATACTTTTGAATGTTTCCAGTAATGAGCTGGCACAAGCAATCTCATACTGTGTGATCAAAAGTCAGTCCAGAAGGTACATTTAACAAGGTGGTATTTTAAAAAATTCTCCTTTCCCCCTGTCCAACTGCCTGGTCACATCTGTTTGGCTTTGTCCTTGTGATGTGATGGAACTCATAGAGTAAATGTTTGCAATGAATAATTCAAACCCCTCTGAATTCCCCAACTCTTTACTTTCCCCACAGATTTCCATGTGATTTGAAGGAATAGGTTTACCCCATGGTACTGTTTAGCAATCTAGATGCACCAATCTCAAGCTGAAAATGTTTTAGGAGGAATGTAACTGTTGAAAGTACACTAATAGTCTTTTCAGCGAGCATCCTTATTTCCTTCAGGGTGAAAACATTAAATTTGGGCTTATATTTTGAGTTATGTAGGAGGCTTAAAAATTAACAAGAAAAATTGTGAGTCTGGTTAATATGGTAGTTTGTAAAGAGTCTCTATCAGGACCCTCAGTTGGCTAGAGCATGGTGATAATAACACTGAGGTTGTGGGTTTGATCCCTGATTCACAGAATCATGGAATCAACTAGATTGGAAAAGACCTCTGAGATGATCAAGTCCAACCTTTGACCTATAACATCACCTTGTCTACTAGACCATGGCACTAAGTGCCACATCCAGTCTTCTTAAATATGTCCAGGGACAGTCAATCCACCACCTTTCTGGGCAGCCCATTCCCATGTCTGATCAAATTCTTTGTAAAGAATTTCTTCCTAATGTCTAACCTAAACATCCCCTGGCACAGCTTAAGACTGTGCTCTCTTGTCCTACTGCTGGTTGCCTGGGAGAAGAGATTGATACCCATCTTGCCACAATACCCTTTCATTCACTTAAGAATTGGACTTGATAATCCTTGTGGGTGCCTTCCAACTCTGAATTCTGTGATTGTCATCTTTTCAAAAAAGGCACAGCTAAAATTATTATCATGCCCATTGCTCTTCTGCTACAGCTTTTCTATGTCTCTGAATAAGAATAGGTTGAGAGTTGCATTGCATTTCCATATCTCAAAATCTGCCATTATCTGCTTCCCCTAAAAGATGTGCAGAACAACTCTGTTCCCTTTTTATTCTGTTTACAAACTTCTAGACATGCTTCATCACCAAAAGCTCTTTCCTGTTTACAGACTCAAGGTATACAATGCAATGCACAAATTGCTACCCCTAGAGTAAATTCAACTATTGTTATTGTATAATTTACTCCAAGACTTTCAAATTACATATTGTACTAATTAGATATAAAGAATCAAATTACATGGCCCGAGCTGCCTGTTGCTGCTTGTGCAAGTTTGCAAAGCACAGAACCTCCTTTATCTATACCATGATTCTACAGCTCTCAGCCTGCTGAGGTTTGATGATTCAGAAGCAGCTTTTCCTAAGGTCAATACAGGTCACTGAAGTATCCTTGGAGATTTAAGTTGCAGCTTTCTTATATCCTGACTCAGCTAGGTTTCTGATTCTAGGTTCAGACTCACGACCTTCCTTTGTTTCCCTGTTTAGACCATGAAAGTGGTGAAATACTGTTGGGAAGTAGACATGGGAGAAGCATGTTTCCTGTATAATTTTATTGCAGTCAGCGAGGTTGTCTCAGTGCTAGAGCATTTCATTAGAAGTTGAATAGTTTCTGCTACAAAAGTAATGGTGTGGTATGAAGCAAACAATGATGTAAGTATTTTCAACAGTGTATCTTGATGAACCTGAAACAATAATTTACTCAACATTTCAGGTGGTAGTTGTCCCTTTTATTTTCTGAATAGCACGTAGCCAGGTTACTGTCTGGAATCTGAGTATCACAACACTTAAAGTGAAATAACAACTGCAGGCATGTCCAGATCAAAGTGCAAAACCAAAACCACACCTCTGTGTATATCTCCTTGATCATAACACCACTGAATCTAAATATCTCAATATCATATAAAACCAACTTCCCTTTCAAAATTAACCCCAAATTTGGAAACATTGCAAAGGGATGAATTGCAGAAAGTGCTTGCCTTGTACTGTCTTTCCAATCCTGTGGCTTGCAAACTTTGAGCATTTAATCTATTCTGTGCTTCATGGGGATATAATGCATATCTGTATCAAATAGAGAGGGGAGATTTAAAACAAGGATAATTGCAGGGAACAATGTATGTTTTCTTTAAAAGAACAGTGGCACTTTTGGAAGAAACTAAGCAGCATAGAATGGAGAGTCACACATAAAGGAAGAAGGAGATCTCTTGTATTTGTTCAGCTTTGTGTTCTAAGTAATCTCCCTAAGCAATTAAATGCATGTATGTAGCATGGTGTGATTCTTGGGGCTGTGTTGTGCAGGGCCAAGAGCTGAACTTTGATGATCCTTGACAGTCTCTTCCAACTCAGGAATCATATTTTATGATTCTATGAACATTTCTGTGAGTACAGACTCACTGTATAGCACGTCTAGCATTCTTAGTGGTCAACCCTATATTCTGGCAGCTAGTGATTAGAGACGCCTTTAGAAACAAAGGGTCTGGGCCCTCAACCCTATGACCACACAGGAGAAGACAGGATCACCTAAATTAAGTTTGAATGAATGGCAAATAAGTGTACTAGACTGGGGGCCATCAGTGATTCAGCTTCTTTCCTCTAAGAAAAGCCAGCATCACTGTGTTAGCATTAGAACATCCTTCTGTGATTGAGAACATTTGCAAGATGGTGCCAGCATGTTGCTGTTTACATCCAAACAATAATCAAGGTCTCACACAGTGATGATTTGTTGTCAGCTATTTTTCCTGTACTAAACAAGTCTGACACTAGCAACCCACAAACTAATTAACTCAAGTATCTGGCATAGGAATCTACATTATAGCTATCAGCAGAATATCCACAGAACTGAAATAACCAGCCAATTGGACTGATGCTCTGGGGAGATGAAGTGTGTGTCCTTGAGGTAGAAAACAAGAAAGATGAATGTTGGTAAAGAGGATTTCCCCCACACCATAAATTTATTTCTTAGGGTTCTTTTTTAAACAAAACCTTGAAAGAAGACACTGAGCTAAATACTTCAGACTGAATATTGGTCACTTGCACTTTTATTTCCTTATTACTTTTTCTCTCCCTTTTCAACCTTTCTGGTTTACCTTTAGCCTGTACTTAACACACAGAAATGGCTTCTGGCATCAGTTTGCTTTTAGTATCTGCCCAGGTTCCTTGATGACACAAGACTGGGGCCTGCCTTGCTGCTCAACACTTTGTGTTGCTCCCTTGGGATACTGTTAGCAATATTTTGACATCTTGTCTAGTTGCTCGTATTTCAGTAGTGTTTTTTTCTCTCTGTCTTACAGAATTAAAAGAACGCTCATCTAGTTTGTTATCACTCCCACTGTATTCAAGCAGAGATATGAGTTTTCAGTCCCTTTAAGAGGGGGGCCTGAGTTGTCTTCTAAGCAGGGAAGAAATACTGCATTAATATCTTCTCACTACTGTAACACTGAAAGTGAGCTACCCTTTTTTTAAAAAAAAAACCAAAAAACAAACAAACAAAAAAAAACAAAAAACCCCAAAACAAACAAAAAAACCAAAAACCAAAAAAAAAAAAAAAACCAAAACAAACCAAACAAAACCTCCAACATGATTCTGTGTCCCCTGAGCAAGGAATAGATAGATATATATAGCTTGGTCTGTACAGGAAGTCTAGTTTAGTAGCTAATGGCAGGTCCCCCAAGAGCTAATAGAGATGTAGATTTTTTTAAAAGTAAAGCAAATTAGATCCCTTTTGAGCAGACAGATGAGAGCTGTAGGGTCCGTAATCTATAAGGAATTTAAGCATTTGGCGCTTGGGGTCATATTTACACATTAAAAATAAATACTAGTGGGCACTATTCGGTCGAGAGTCACCTGTCTCAGTAAGAGGCTCTTGAGAATTTCAGGTCAATTAGAAAATATGCAGAAGAGAGGGCTGTTTCTGAAAACTTGCCTCTTTGTTGAGTATGTCACCTCAGAGTCATGTGTTTCTCTCCAAAGCTGCGATGCAGTGACCTGTTCCCATCTGTCTTTCGTGCAGCAGATATGGGCACAGATTGAGAGTTATAGAAGATATTTTTTATCTTCAAAGCCAGAGGAGGTAGAGGTGAGTCGTTATTTTAAAACTGAATTTATTGTGTAGGAAGGGAATACAAGATTCATTAACTCCCAAGATAATACAAGCAGAGGAGTAAATGACTCCACAGAACTGCAAGGAACATACAGACTCCCCTGGAGCAGAGGAAGCCTGAATAGCTGTGTTTAAATCAGTAATGATCATATCTCCAATTATAATACAATTGGCTAGATTAAGCATTCTGATTTGGGGCTGAGACCATTCATCACTTATTAAGGAGGGAGTCTATCATTTGAAAGCACCATTATTTCAAACATCATGTCAACTTGCTGTCAGTTGATCTAAGTCCAGTAACAGTCATGGAACTGCAGCAACATTGAGCTCAACTTCTGAGCAAATTATGCTGAAATCAGTGCTGTGGTGAGCCAGAGGGGAAGAGAATTAGCCACTCCTTTGCCTACACTTGAGCTCTTAAACTGCTGTGAGTTGCCTGGTATTGACAGCCCACAGAAATCTGTTTCTGAACTGTATGTTTTGGGTCTGATCCATTATGGTCAGTCCAGTTAGCTCTCAAGGTAAGCCGAATGTAAATGTTTATGTGAAGTTACACTTTTGCAAGTAGTCTTGAAGTTGGCTTTACCCATTTTCTCTCTCCATATTTGAAATTATCTCAACTTTGTGGACAATTTCAAACAATGACTAAACAGAGAAGGGCAAACAAAAACCTAAACCCAAAACAAACCAGCATAAACTGGAGCTCTTGTTGTCTTGCCACTGTTTAATTGGGGGTTGACATGAAAATTTAGTTGTACATCTGTAGCAGTGTTAAAATACATTTATTAAGAAATAACTTTTGCAGCAATGTACACTTTCTCCTGCTCACTTTTGCACTCAGCTGTAAGACTTCACTACAGCATTCCTTTCCAGGTTGCTGATGTGTGATATGAGTGTTGATTATCAAACTAATTTCTGGTTCTGCTGGACCTTCCACAATAATTTTTTTGTTTGCTTGTAGTCCCCAAATATTGCTTTCATCCTGCCTTGGGTCATTTAGTATTATTCAGGGACTCCACTCTAGCAGAGTGGCAAATGAGACTGGCACTGAAGGTATGCCTGCTGCTGATTCCCATCAGTTTTTAATGTCATAATTGCACCAGAGGACATTGTGAAAATCAAGTTCATCCTTGTAACATGGTATGTCTGTTAGCTATATGGAAAGTGATCATGAGTAAGTCTGTATCATGTATAGGTCATTAAATTAAACTCGCATCCTTTAATTTAATCCTTTGTATGGAATCTCTCAGTTGTATGCACCAAATCTGAAATTATCATGCTCAACAAAGCCAGGCACACTGTTATAAGTACTTTTTGTTAGAGGATATCTTCTGAAAACAACAACAACAAAGAAATATTGCATGTAACGGTGATTTTAGAGGTTCCATTGTTTCTATTTGTCCTTGCTTGCTCTCTCCTTTGTACATATTGTAGCCTACGCATTTAAAAGTTCCTAATTAGATTCCCTAAGTCCATCTGTGAGAGAGACAAAGGCTTCTCCTATAGGTGCAAGTTTCCAAAAACTCAGAAGCACAAGTTCCTCTGAAAGAAATGCCACACAGTTCCAGCCTAGACATCTCTAGTACCTCTATTGAAGCCTCCAAATAGATGCCTTTAGGAATTGCATGTCCCAGTTACAGTGTGGATGTAACGTGAGTCAGTCATGAGGCATCCTGTGTGTATTATGAAACTGTGCAAAGATTCAGATCCGTATGTACGCCAGGGCAGTAAGTGCCTTAATGCACGTCTGTTCATAGAGATGTGTTGGAAGTGTTTTCAACAAGACCCCACCAATATTTTTGCAGCTTGCATTAAATTCTGTAACAGCCTCCTGAATGATTTAATAAAGCTTTCTTAAGATGACATAACCATTCTGCAAACAAAGTGCCATGCGCTTAATAGTTTAACACTAAGGAAGGCAAGATGAGGACATGACAGCAAAGAAGGTCTCATTTTGTTTTGATTTAAAGTTGATTTCTGTCACAAAATGTATTCTGGTACTTATGAAAGCATACTTCTTTCAGATTCCACTCAGTTTCCAGGAAAAAATATGCTAAGATATACTGCTCAATTCATACAAAGAGAGAAATGAAATGGGTTAGAGCAAGGATGAAGCAGCACAACTGTCCTCTGAACCCACGATTGTCATTGTGTTTATTGTGTGTCTGAACATACATGAGTACTGCATTATGGCAGTTCCCGAAGTTATGAGACCAGGATCCAACATCTGTGAACATCTTTTATATCTCTACACTCAGGTTTCTGCAAAGGTGGGACTCCAGAGAGATGACTTGAATTAATTGGTTCTTTCATGAAAAAAAAACACCTCCAATGCAAGTGCTAATACAAGGGTTCCCGTATTCTGCAATTACAGCATATGGACAAATGGAAATGTCCTGTTCTGATAATGTGATTGTGCATAGTGCTTATAAATGTTTTAATTTTTCCTTAAGAGGAGAATATGTAGTTTTCCATGTTATCTGCTCCATGGGGAAAATGACTGTGTTGAGCAGAAGTAGCACTGGTATGGCCCAGAGTGAGATGTGTTGCAGTCTCAGCACCAGTTTTGCATGCAAGAAAGCCAGTGGGAATGGAATCTGTTTAAATATAGGAAAAATCTAACTGCTGGTAATAATGTGATTACTTACAATTACTTAATATAGCTCTGACATTAAAAATATTAAAATTTAATTATTAAAAATTAAAAATATGTCAGGCTAAGGCACTGATATATAACCTTGATACAAGGATGTACTTTTGGCAGAAGTATACTGTAAACACAAAGTAAATGGAAGGCCACGGCGTTAATAAGCTATCAGTCTTGGGCTTATGACAAGATGCAATCAGAGAAGGAAGCAAACAAATGGAAAGGAGCTGTAACAGAGAAGGATGTGGGAAGAACACTGCAAGCATGTTTTTTCACAGGCATGCTGAGTGCATAATATCACAGCAAGCAGGGAGACCCTGTGAGTGTCACAACTTAGGCACAACTCCCACAGACTTCTGAAAGAGTTTTGTCTTAAACAGAACCAGGGAGGGCAAACTGGGGCTCGTCACAAACTGATGGTCAGGTATGTACAAATGAATTGATGTGCTTCCCACTATGCAGGCTTACTGTTGCAAAAANAGAAACAAAAGCACAGCTTTTTATAATTATAGATCTTTTGGAGTTAGGCTGAGTCCTCCCCTTTCCTTCCTTTACCTTCCGCTTCTCCTCCCAAAATAATAACACATTTTGCCAATAATTTTGAGGAAGTCTCAGAGGGCCAGATGGAATTCAAAGAGAGGGATCTAACAGAACTTAATTTCATTCTTTTTTTTTTTACTCCTAATTTTACCCCCCCATCCCCTGATTTCCTACTTTAAATTTCTTTCTTTGGCATATTGCACGACATGGAGGTGGTGATGCAAAAATAGAACTTAATGGTACTACCACTGTTTGTTTCTATTAACGTTTACATGTGAAATGAAGGCATTTTGGAGGAGAACCAGACTGGCCAGTAAAACCTTTCACCCTCGTAAACTGTACATTTGGTTTGACTTTGGCTTAGATCCCAGAACTTGTCACAAGCTTTATTATAAAGCTGTAGTTCAGCTAGAGTTTTGTTAGCTTTATTGCAAGAGCTACTCTCCTCAAAAAAAAAAAAAAAAAGAAAAAAAAAGATGGAAGAAAAGAAAAAGCAAGCAGGCAAGCAAGCAAGAAAAGCTTTTGTTCATTCTGAATACTTTTCAAGTTCTGGAGAAAATATACTAGAAAATGCAATTAGCCAGATAACTGGTCAGCATCAATCATCAGAAAATAAATGAAGTTTATCTAAAATTTATAAAAATTATACATCACCTCCTTAAAATAGTCCAAGAGTGAGTAAGCACATAAACAATAAGGCAGTCCCCAACACTCAAGCATGTTACAACTTCTGAGAAAGCACAGACCTAGAATTGCCAGAGAAGGGTCTACAGATTGACTGGAAATGATATAGACATCTGGAGGGAAGATGCATGCTACACTTCAAGAGCAGATTTTTTTATGTATAAACTCTCCCAAAGGGGTAGTTTAGCTCTGCATGAGTTCACCCAGGGAATATATAAGGGAGAAAAAAAAAAAAGAAGAGAAGAAAAAGGAATGTGTTACACAATGCACAATTAAAAAGCTATTGGTCTCATACTGCTGTCATGCATCCTGTGTCTCTGATGCACTGAATCTTGTTGGTTCAGGACCAAGTAGATGTGAGAACAATATAGAATTACTGATAATAGGATTGAAGGAGACTGCTTTATACCATAAGCTTTAATGAATTTTTTTTTTAACCTATTACTGCAGCCTGAACGGTTATGGAGAGGATATGTAGATCTGCTCTGAAAGATCAATTAGTTCATAGCATCTGGTTGGAATTTGAAACATGGTCTTGTAGTTAAAGGTCTAATTTGAGATGCAGAAGATCAAAGTTTGACTGTTGCTCCTGTCAGTCAATTCCCATGTCATCCTTGAGTAAGTGACTCATGCTACCTATATTTCAATTCCCTGTTGAAGAAATGGTGACCAGATAATTTTGAGTCTTGTTTAGACTAGACTAAAAGGTTTAGATTGGCCCTCTAGTGTAGATATTTTTAATATTTTAAAACTTTTTTCAGTTTGGAACTGTTAATTAGCTATGAAGCCTTAATTGGATTGGAATTTATAGAAGCCACATTCTTAAGTTATTTGATACTCCAGAAATGCAAACAGACATCAACTCATTTTTTTTTTTCATAATACTTTGGTGCTTAATTCCAACAGGAATAATTACAACCCTTTGCTTTTCAATGCAGCACCACAATGATGGTGATTCCTTGTTTTCCCACTGGAAAATACAAATTCACAAAATTTGGAAGTTCCCTGAGAACCTATTGAACTGAGTCCTGTGTCTCCTTCAGTAGCTGCTGTTCAGGGCTCTCTGGAACCAGAGTATCCAGGGAGCAGAACTACTTGAAAACCTCTCTTCTTATGCAAAATGTTTAGTGTTTGGACTCGAGCAGTATTTTTAGTGGGGAAAGGGCACACACTTTCTTATTACTGCTCTTGAAAAGCAAGCAGTTTGTCTCAGCATCAGTTAAACGTGGTTCCCATGCCAAGGCCGTGGTTGGTAATGGCTGTGTGGGCTGCCTCGGCAATGTCTGAGTCCTCCCTGTGGAGCTGTGCTGAAAACTTCACCCTTGTTAGGACTGCGTATGGGCCTGGTAGAACCACTGTCATTTACTGGTGAGTAAATCACTCCCAAAACTTGTCCTCCCCTCCTTCCTGGAGGACAATATTGTCTGGTGTGCTTTCCTATGGGTTGTCTAATGGAAAGTTAGCCACTCCCCTATAGTAGTGGTGTCCAACAGTAACCTATTGATTTGAGAGTTTTTGTGGTGGAAGGTTGTATGCAAATGATCCTTAGCTTTAGCCAAGTCCTATATGAAGCACGATGTAATATAGTGTTGCTAAATTTAAGTTCACAAGCAATGCATGTAACTCTCAAGAAGCCTTTAGTAAATATTGATTTACAAATTTTAATCTGATAATCAGGAATTTTCAAACTATACTTGAAAGAGCGCTTGGATTGCAAGTAAAGAATGTAAAAGTAAAATTATGAAGGACTTGCATTTATCAATAAGAGGAAATCGAAATGCATGAGGAAACTGAGAGCCCACTGCTCTATGGCATAGCATGTATTCTGTAAAGTGTTGAGGATGAGGTTGTTTTAACAATCAGCGGGAGTCAGAGCCTCAATACCTCGAAAAATCAGTCTCCTGTGCTTTACATTCTTATTGCTTTCTTTGAAGGGGAGGAAGGTTTCAAGGTCACAGAATCGGGCCATTTGTGTAAACCAGAACCAGATGATTAATTACTTTTTTAAGGGTTTTGTTTCTCTGAAAATTTTACCCCAGAAAAGCACGAGGACACACAAAGTCTGTGGTTGAAAGAGAACTATATTAAGATTACAGAAATGCTACACATCACTGTTCTGTGGGAAGTGGCTTTTCATTGTTTAGCATAAGAAAAAGAAAGACTAGCAAGTTAGGCTACACAGCTGGGGTTTGTGCTCTGTAATTTGTTTTATAACAAACCTTTAAATATTGCACCCAAGCTGAGAGAACATATATTGGAAAGACTCCGACTCCAGAGAAATCAGTTAGCAGTGTTTAACATTCAAACTAGATTAACTGTCCTTTTAGCTTAAAAAACCCCTTCCACTCTGTTCTTTCATGCTCCCCTCTACAAAAAGATTGGAACTCATCACTGGAAATATCACCTCAAAAATCTTTTTCTGCTTTCTGTTATGTAAACTAGAGATGTATGTATTCACTTGAGCAAAATAAGAATGAATTTAATTTTTTTCTTAAATCAGAAACAGATCCAGATGAGGATTTCAAAATTATGAGAACACGTTTTTTTTTTTTAATTTAGATTTCTGTGCATTTTAATGGTATGTTCTAGGAAAAATGCTTATTATTATCAAATGTTGAAGACTAGATTGCAAAGCCCATTGAAACCTCTGGGAAAACTGCAAACAATTTTGATGTGCTTTGAATCAGGCCCTTTCTGGAACAGTCTCTGGACATAATATATGGGATGGACTAAAAAGTATCTCGTTATGCTGCTCCAAAGGCTCTGTTTATCATGGCAAACTGACAGGTTTGAGCGCTGTCACACAATCTGTTTCCTTCTTTGTACATTCTTTGGCTCAGTTTTGGCCTGGGCTGTCCAGCTTCTCCCAGCTGATGACCAAACTTTGTTTAGGTGAATATTGCAGACCTAAGGCTCTTCCCAAGGGGTAGCACTGATGTGGCAACTGGCTTTAAGTACAAAGAGGAGGGCTGGTTATGTGAGTTCAGACTATGCTAATGCCATTCATTCTCAGAGGTGGAGGATGGTTCAGGACATAATAACAGACCAAAAGTTTAGCAGAAGGGAGACCTCTGTCAGCTCTTATCCAAAAATCACTTTTTTTCAATGAAGTCTCTGTTTTCAGCAGGGTTTATTCTGGAATGCTACTTTTGTAGCTTCTTGTCTTCCCATTCAATTTCCCCTAACTTTGTTCAGCACGTGGGTTGATCCCACCAGCAAATGGGTATGGAGAGAGCTAAACAATACTGCAGTGGGCAGATACAGAGTTCATGCTGTGTTCTTCAGGTCCTCTTGTGTACGTCTAAAACCCCGTATGTTTCCAGAAACTGGCCACACTGATCCTGGATGAGGAAACACAAAGGGCTGGTGCCATACTGGGCAATTGCTTTTCCAGATCTTGGCTGACTTTAGCTGGACACTGTTGGGCAGTGTACCATTCTGGCTAGGACAGGGGATGAGCAGCAGTGCCATGTCCTCCGGAGTGAGCCACTCCACAACTCCCTTAGAAGGGAGAAATCCTTGGCTACTTTTCTTCTGGACTGCTTTCTGGTGGTTTGGTCTTACCCTTCCTCAGCACCAGGAGTTGGTTGAGCCCAATATTTATAAAAGCCCCACTCTTCATGAATGCCACTGAATGGGCTTTTTACAAAGTTAAGTTTGACCTAAGGCTTTTGATACTCTGAAAGGAATCCCTTTTGCAATGAATGGCATTACATCAAAAGGACAATTTTGTTCTGTCACTGAAGTGAGATCGCAACTGAGGTTTTTTCAATTTTTCTGTCCACTGTAGCTTTGCTATAACACAATCCCTCTGATGCTTTTGGTGCTGATAAATAAACGTATTTATATGTTGTGCTGTTACATTCTTGGTACTAACTGAGGAAACAGAACAATAACATACTCTTGTCGATACAAGCACTGCCCTGGGAATTGACTAATTAACATAAAGCTCAGCCCTGCAGGGACATTTCCAGGTTCATTTTTTGCTGCCTCAGCAAACTACAGGGTTTGGGCTGTTAACTACTTTCAGATGCTCTTTGTCTTTCAAGAAAGAAATAAAGAACATCCATATTGCTTTAGGCAAGTTAATGATTCTAAAGAACACTTACCTTTTTACCATATGCTTCATGGCAGATTAAAATCCTGAAGGAGCTAAAGATTATGTACCATGTATAGTCCTTTGGCAGAAAAACATGTATTCTGAACTAAAAGTGAATGGCTGAATGCAACATCTCCATTCATTGTTTTTCCAGACCGGCATACTGAGAATGTTTGATTTTACTCAACATAATACCAAATCAGAGGTTTTGTAGGTGCTTTGATTTCTCAAGTTTATGACAAGCAGTTTGCAGTGGCTACTGAGAAAATTGGAGAAACCTGTATAACGACTTCTGCAAAATTAGAAGGAGATCTGGCCTAGCTTTGCAAGATGTGCCTAAAATTTTGAGAAAGCCATTCTATTACTTATCTTTTGTGTGCGATCATATTTGTTTATGTGAAGTATGTACTTTTGATTCCTATTCTTTTCTTTGGACCTTGAAACAAAAGTTTCCTGTATACAGGAAAAATATGGGAGAAAAGGAAAAAAATCAAGTTAAATGAAATTTGAATTTCACTGGTAAAGAAAACCTATTGTTTTTATTCATTTTCTCTAGATTGCTAGATTTGCTCTCCTCCTGTACTGCTTGTTATAATTAATCATTATTAATGGATGTCTGCCTATTGCTGTTATTTATGAATGAACACAATCCTTTGCTGCAGCTCATAGAAATCATTTGTAGAAAGTAACAGTAGGATAATTTTCTGTCAAAAAGTTGAAGGCAGTTTGATAGGTCCTCAAGTGTTGCAGCTAAAAGGAGTCAGAAGTTACATGTGAATGAGCAGATAACTTTCAAAGCGTTTTGTAAGAGCAGAAAAAGAAGTATATGTGCAACATGCACATTGGAGAAAGCTGATGCCAGAGTGCAGGCAGATACATGCACTATCCAGAGTTCTGCTTTGTACACACATTTGCTTGTTGGTGCACGAATGCACTTCCTTTGTGAGTGTACTTCAGGCATGACTATCAGAAGACCAGGTGTGTATGCCTGTGTGTGCCTATCAGCACAAGTTATTGAGGTTACCCAAACCCATCTGATTCTGGTGTATAGGTTTCACAAACTTTAGCTGTTTGGAATAAAATCTTACGTGATGTAGGTCTTCCAGCCTTTTTTTTTTTTTTTTGGCCACAAATTTCAAAATTAATAGTGCAATATTTGCTGAAAATAGAAGGACAAAACCGTAAAAAAACACTGAAGTTTCACTCTTAATCAGTTATCCTGGAAAGGTTTAATTTGGGTCACTGTGGCTTTTAAGTTTCAAAACAGCAAAGTGAATTAAAGGGAACTTTGAACAGAACCAGAAGAACTTACAGAAACTGGGAAGATGGGGGATGGGGGCTATGTAGGCAAGGTGATGCTTAAGAAAAGAAGCAAGACCTACTGTGAGAGATGAGTGAAAACAGGAGGAAAAGTCAGAGGAAGGGAAAAGGAAAGATTGCTACAGCAGTATTTTGAAGAGGATGAGGGAGCAAGTGTCAGTCTTGGGGTGATCAGAAAAAAAGCCAGCATTTGTGCCCCTCTAGCACTAGGAATTGCACCAAGTGTCTGTGAAAGTCACTGGGGATCTTTATTTCCTCTAATTCCCATCCATACAAGCACTGGCAATTTACTAGTGCCACTGTCTACCATGTCAGCTGTCATGCTAGTCACAGAGATCTGTGCAATGGCTTTCAGTGTTTCCAGCACTGCTGATTCTGGGAGCCAGCAAATGCAAAGATGCCAAAAGTGTGCTAATCAAAACTTAGTATTCTTCTTTATTTACATGCAATTAAATACTGTCCTCATGATCAGTATAATAACTTTTGATTAGTTTAGTCTGCCTATAATATCCTGAATAGCTTAAGGAAAGCTAGGCATAGACAACTAGGTTTTATTTAACTTTTCCCTGGAGGTTCTTCCCTACATGCAGCAACAGTGGCTGTCATACAACTACAGTATGCTAAAACGGAGGGAACAGTACATTTTGCCTTTATTGTCAGGAAGTGTCAAAAGTATTAATAGCACAAATTTTGCTAGCTAGCTAAAATTCTCACACTGCAATCTTGTGCATCAGCATTTTTTTCTACCACAGATGGTCATTTATGTAACATGGTTAGAAATTGTGGCTGTGTTCCACAGCAACAGGAAAATGGGATACATCTGCACTGTGGGGGGAAAAACACAAATGAACTAGAAGCTATGCAAACATTTAAATTACAAGGAAACAGGGCTGCGATAAGGCCTGGACTGTATGAGCAGGAAGAGAGTGTCAGCCTCACCCATGCCCTGAAAAAATGGTCACATTTGTGGGCTACTCTATTGTACTGAGTGGAAGTTTGTTTATGTGGGACCTTCCTTCCTTCAGGACTTCCTCTGAGAGGAAATGTCGTCACTATTCAGTAGGGGTCAATTGTTAGGCATTCAAAACTCAAACATAAAATAGTATCACTGAATGCTACAAAGTGGAAAGGAATAAATAAGATTTCTCCATTTACATATTTAGAAACATTTACAACAGTTATTCTTGCTCACCAATACTTTCAGAGAGCTGAGAAAAGTCATACAAGTCAAGTGCTAGGATAATATTGTTTTAGAGGTGTCCCAAACACATTCCCAGTATTTGATGATGCTCACTCTTTTCAGCTCTGCTACCTCTCTGTGTCTGATGTTGAAATATGTTTTAAATGGAGTTTGGCTAAAAAGAGTGCAACTTTAAAACAGAGCCATGGTCTTATGGGAATACTCAGCCAAATCTGTTCTGTGTCTTGGACCAAACTGCTCTGAATCTGAGTTGCTCCAGGTGAGCACTTTTCTGAGGACATATTTGCAGCTAAGGTGTCCCTTGAGTTTTATTCTTTGTTATTGTGATAGAACAGGAGTATTGTTTGAGATAAAAGGAGTTAATATTGGTGTTGCTTTCCCTTTGCCATTGTCATTGTGTTGTCAGTCAAACAAAATAACTCTGGAAGACTTGTGGATGTTGAGCACTTAGAGTGACAGAATAACAGAATGGCTGAGATTGGAAGAACCCTCTGTAGAACCTCATCCAACCTGAGTCAGGCAAGGTCAGCTAGAGCAGCTTGCCCAAGGCATTGTCCACTTGGGTTTTGTCTCCAAATGGTGGAGACTCTACAACCTCTCTGAGCAACCTGCTCCAGTGTTTGGTCACCTTTGTGGTAAAAAAAAAAAAAAGAGTTTTGCACTTACGTTTAAATTTGTGCTTTATTTTATATATTGCATATTATTTATGTTTAAATTTTCAGTATTTCAGTTTATACTTTTTAACTGCCCATGTGCTTTTGTCAGGCTCATGGTAACTGTGCTGTACTGGAACAGTGCCTGAGCACCAACCAAAGGTGCATTCATAAGAGTGGTTGATAAGCCCTGGTCTGTTCCCCACTCACAAGAGGTTGTTGGTAAACTTTTCCCTCTTAGGTGTATAGACTTCATCTTTAGATATGCATTGGCTCACACTCTCATATCCATTTTGGATTAGCCTATGGGATACCTGAAGACAAAGGAACATTGGGAACTGACCAGGATCCAGAGCAGTTGGCAGGTCATACATTTTTTTCAGAGAGGCAGCACAACCATGGCCAGTGTTGAAGTCTCTTGTCAGCCAGTCTCTTGAGGTGTCATTGTCTACGAAGTCTTCTTTCCTATTGCATGGTCTAGACTAAAAGTAAATTACCAATACTCTCTCAGACAAGTTTTCCCGAGGGTGCAGTAAAACAATCAGAGGGGCAAGAAAATGTGATTTAGTCTTTCCAGTGGAAGGGCAATATATAAAATAAAGCACATTATAAACTAGTGTCAACCTGATTAAAATTCTTTTAGACAAAGCACCACAATCTGCGAGCAGATTTTATCCCAGCTAGAGACCTGATGCAACATATTTAAGCCAATTCCTCCCTTCTTCCTACCTTTCTCTGCCTCTTCCCCTCCCTACCCAACACAGACGAGGGAAGTGCTCAGGTTTACAGTGAAGGAATAAGCGGAGGGGCTTTCCTTTGCACAGTTCTATGTAACCTTTCAGCCCAGCCGTGCTGCCTTGCTCCGGGCCGTCCCATGCCACCAGTCCCTGCATCCCATCTGAAAGAATGTCGCCTGTGAGGCAGAAATTCCCACCATGGGAATCGCGCCTCTGTGTCGTACAACAAAAGCCACCGCATTGTGTCCCTGTTAAGCGGGTGTTAAAATGCGCATATGTTGCCAGGGCTATTGCATGCGAGAGTCCCTTTAGGAAGCGGAGGTTTTTCCCGAGCGCTGTCTGCTCTCAATCCCCCATATTAGCACATCAGCGCACATGCGGCCGCTTTACCAGATTAGCCACACTTGTCACAGATTAGCTCGCCCTGTGAAGGAGCCGCAAAGGTACCTTTGACCATTCATTCAAAAGAGCCAGAAAAGTTTTTTCTTGTCTTCAACCATCAGAGCGCAAATTGAAGGGAAAGTCTCTCTCTTTCTCTCTCTCTCTCCCCCTCCTTTGTAGTAACAGGATAACTAAAGGATAGGTACCACGGTAGACTACACAGAGAGACATTAATGGATACCTAACATTAATCTAGAAAATATTTATCTAACCCCTTAAAAACATTGATGTGGGTTTTTTTTCTTCACCAATGTCAATAGTCCTGTGAGAAATGACCTTTCTGAAGCTCAAAGTGGCTGGTTTTTAGATTTTGCTTCTCTCTCTCCCCGTCCCCCTCCATTTTTATCACAGTTAATTTGTAGCGTGGTTCAGTGATCGCTGTTCTGCAGATTGGAGATGGGGGAGAGGAAAAGACTTGCTAGTGGCTCGTTACATTATTTATTTAACCCATCTTGCTCCTTAAAAGGTTGTGATAGCTGGTAAAATAAACAGTGACTCAAAATACCTTTGGTATGACTTGTAGTCTACACAGGCATTAAAATTGAACCTAGAGAAGACATAACACCTTGGAATGTAGTGACAGCAGAGATTTTAACAGTCGTCTCTGAATGAACTTGGTGGTAAAGGAGTCCTAGAAAGTTACAAAAACATATATCTGGAATTGATGGTTAGCATTCACACCTTTGGCACGGAAAAGATTGTGGAAGGAAACTGTGGTAAGGAAGGAATGCAGCAATTCCTCACACCTCGGTGCTTTCTAGGGGAGGTGTTCCACATGCTTGCTGCCAGGTGTAGCGTTACTATGCTTGGTTGGAGCTTGTCCACCCCTGCAGATTAGCTGTGCTGCCTGCATGTGGGAGACAGAGGGGACAAATCCAAGACAAAAGTGCTTTTCCAGGAGTGACATTCCCTTACATGTGGACTGTAAGAGTGGACCTTCAGTCGGCACTCAAGGGTCTAGTGCAGAATATTTTATCTAGGAAATGAAGAAGTCCAAACCCAAACTGTGACACTTTTTTTTTTTTTTTCCCCTGATTGCAGGTAACCAAACTGCATTATCATTAGTTCAACTTTAATTGCTAACTTTGTTCAACTTCTTCCACAAGTACTGGAGCACGATCTTAGCTATATTGTTTACTAGTCTGTTTCTTCACACAGTCTTAAACCTGACTGGTTCCATGTGCTCTGTAAACAGTAGAAAGTACAATAGATCATTTGTAAGGGCATGTTACCAGAGGCTGGAGTTTCAGTGCTTCTCAGCAAACAGCTTGGCTGTGTGTTCTGAATTGCATGCAACCATACTCTTCTAAGACCACAACTTTAGACTCAGAGCACGTCTTTTTGGTCCTGGGATCATTTCTGGTAGCTAAATTCTGGCTGTGACTCACTTTGTAGATCCTGTTGAAATGCAACAATATTCCTACTACAGAAATTTTTTTAAATTTTATTATTTTCAAGTCACAGTGCCACACCAATAAGAAAGGGCTATGAAGGATGTGGCAAAACTATCCCTTGGAGCCCTATGTCAAGAAAACTTATAGCACTGATGATACCTCCCATCTCTAAGTTATAAACAGCTCCAACTTATGATCTAGCTAGTGAAGCAACAGCAGTAATAGCAAAGAAAGGGTACATGGGATAAATCATGCCGTTGCACTCTGCTTCTGCTTTTGCATCTTATTAGTTGTTGAAAATAGCCTTGATGCTAAAAATTTACTAGAAAAGTTCATTGTGACATCTGTTTCTCCTATTGTCAGATAGAAGGATAAAACCTTACATTATTAATTTCCTGTGTTGTTTCTGATAAAAAGCATCAGTACTTTTATTTTCATTTTTCCAAATGCACCCAGTTCAGTGCAGTAATTTTAAAATTCTATTTTGTTAAATATAAATATGTAGGGTGTTAACTGATTTCTTCTAGTTTTTAATTTCTGTTTTGAAAGGGTGTGATATGAAAAGGAACAGTGAAAGTAGAATTCTAATTCTAAGACTGATTATTTCCCTATCAATCTTAGAAATTATTCCTGTGATTCTGTGAAAAACAGCTTTTCAGTCTTTCACTGACACCTTTCAAATGCACCAACTGTGAGTCTATCTTGTTTATGCACTGATTTCGGTCATTAATCTGAATTTGGCAAATGATCATGATATTTCTGGTTTTATTCAAAAACAAGAGCTAAAGGCCTAAATTCACAGTAATTACATCTCTTTCTACCTCAAATAAGCACATAGGAGTCTGAGTCAGAATATGAATCTTCTGTTTCCATTAGTTATTTTTACTATGCTCTCCCAAGTGTCACCTGTTTTGTCAGTGTGAGTAAAGGGTCCCAGTTTGAGAGACCCTGTAGAACCTCAAAGTGCTGGTTTTCACACAGTCCTCTTAATTGAGTGTTGTCTGCAACAATTTGTTTTGGAGCTGAGGATGTAAATTTGAGTATTTTCCAGAATCCTTATTCAAATCCAAACAGTAATCTTCCACGCCCCCAAACAAAAATTTAACCTCTGACTATTAAAGTTTTGATTTTGAACCTCATTGATAAAAGTCTGTCTTGGTTGCCTTGAGCAAAAGAGACTAGGATCAAGACCTGTGGCATTTTATGCTTTGATTTATGTAGCTGGGTCCCCAGCAGCTAACCCAGCGTCTCGTTTCTCTTATAACACTATGTCTTTCTCCTCTTCCACAATCCCTGCAGTGTGGCAGCCTGATCTGTGAGTTAGAAATGCAGTCATGACATAGAGCCTGTGGGGTCAGAAAACAGTAGGGAGGCAATGGCACTAGGGCTGGAGATGGAGGGCCGCTGCCAGCTGTCATCCATGTGTGGAGGAAGACGAAAGCTTAGACAGCAAGCTCCCTGGCAGGAGCAAAGCATCACTGGCTCCCTCCCACCGCCCTGTCACCTACTCGCTGGCTTTTGTTACCTCAAGTGTTCTGGCTCATGGGCAGAGAAGCAACCTGACATGGCATACAGCTTTGAGCCTTCTTCATTCAGTTCCTTGATGCAGCTCACAGAATGGCTTTGGCCATCTTATGGCCTCATCAAAAGCAACACAAATTTTATTTGAACTATCCATGAACTTTTAAAAACTAATTTCTACCAAAATATCAACAACATGTTATTGAATTTTTTGAGTTGCCCTTACTTGTTTCAACAAGCATCTCCTTATTTCAACACACTGGATTAAACTCAGGCTTCATCAAACAGGAATAGTAAATCAATTATTTTTAATACAGGAGAGCTGCTTTGTTTAAAAGTCTTTCCCATCCTGATGAACTCCTGCAAGCTCCATGGCTGCTGACGTGGTCTGGGAGCCTTGTTCTAATTGATAATGTTGCTCGTTGTGAGAATACTGGCTACACAAATCCCGATGCTTGGTGTGTGGATTTGCATTCCAATACTCAGTGCGCTCTGTAAGGGTGCGCAAGGCTGGTATGCTGGCTCTTAAAGCACAATGGGAATTATGGATATGTGTCTCTGGGCCAACAATTATTTCCATGTGCTTACTAAATGAGTGCAGTGAGGGAAGACTTTCCTCTTGTTTAGTCTCTATTGCTGTCTTTGGTGCTGTATTGCATTTTAATACAAACCTCCTCCCCCCACCCCTAGCTACCTCAACCCAGCCCTGTTAGATACTTGTCTGGCTTTCATTAAAACACTGGTGCATGAATAGCTGTAAGTGCAGGGCTGGAGGGCATCTTTGCTGAGGCTGGAATCTTTCATAAATAACTTACTGCACTTTTGGAAGTGTTAAAAGTAACTAAGCACCTAATGAATGAGTACCTAAACAATAGAGTTAGTCAAACTACTCCCACCATTCTTTTTTGCTAGTAAATAAATAGTAAATGTTTTTCCAACCACTCTATATTGTTGGCAGCTCAGACTTCCTATCACACGTCTGTAGGTTCACAGGGCTAAAGAATATCATACTAGTATGTTTTGCCCTGTCTAGCTATCAAAAGCAAAGGTCTGGTAGGCAAAATTAGGCTTTTCCTCCAGTCAGAATAGGCTGGGCTACAAAAAGAACAGTATCAGAGCAACAGCTTGCTTAGTCACATAATGCACTGCTGTATAGTCTGGATTTCTTGTTTTCATTTCACTTTCCTTTGTTTTAGAGACAAAAAGGGAAGCCCTTGGGAGAAAAGACTTCCAAGTTTATTGCTTGACCAAAGCTGACTGACTGACATCATTAACTGGAGCTTTAACACTTCTTTCTCTGAATGTAGAATTGGCATTGGCACCTCTATTCACCCACAGAACCAGTACCAAAGAGGACCCAGCGCAGGGCAGCATGCTTTCTCACACCTCCTTTCCAGCTGAAGTGTCATGTGCCTGGGACTATCCCTAAGGTTAGTAGATAAATCACTATGTACAGTTCATAAACATCGTAGAGTATGCCCTTAGACTGCTCAATTAGGTATCACTCTGTCTTGTGTGGCTTCTGTTTTAGAAAGTGGTTTGAGATCACCAAACTGTTCTTCACATGGAAGCAACAAGTATTTGCCAGTGCCAGCTCTACTGTAATTTGAAATCTGTGACCTGTATCCAGACTGATGGAGCTATGTTATGGATGGGAATGGGGATGAGTTGGATTCATGTAATGGCAGCTCCTCTGTCAAGTGATAAGTGTTCCTGCTTACCCCTCGCCTGGTACACCAGGCTGTGCTGGCTGAGGCTGGCCCAGCTCCTGAGCCAGCAGGACCAGCCATCTCATTTCAGTGCACCGTTCTTATGGAAAAGAAGCAATGATTTCCTGATCAGGCATACTAATAAGTGAAGTAAGAAAATGCCGTAGTGAAGAAAATACTCACTCCCTGCACATACAGAACAACTTAAAAATTATTGCTGCAAAGTACACTTTTCGGTTTAATAACAATGGCCTCAAATTAGGTTCTATTGCCCTTGCTAAAAGGGCCATTCCTGTTGCTTCAGTCCTTTGATGGAAGATCACATAAAAGAAGAATGAAATGAGGAATACACTAGAAATTTTATCCAGGGTGCCTTAATACTGAATATTGGTGATGGATAAGTAAATATTTTTAAGTCTTCATAGCATTGTGCAGTTCTACAAAGTGGGATACACTGTCTTCTTTCTTTGGCTTTCTATATTGAACTGTCTGGGTTCCTGAGGCACCAAGGCAAATATTTTGCCTATAAGGTCACTTTTGTTATCACATACGGTGTTGTAAGGAGATTTCCAACTTAGTTTCAAAATAGCTTTGGCAGGACATATAATTCAAGCCAAGAAAGCCTCCTCCTCCTTCTCCCAGCTTCTGTCAACACCCAATCAAGTGTCGGTCACCTAAACCCCGCTTGTATGTAGTTGGCTGGCTCACTTTTTTATTTCTCCAGGGACTGAAGCAGACTTCATCACTAAGATAATGGGCCTCCCTTCCTGCAGTGACTGAGGCCTAGAAACCCTCCTCTTAGATGCATTGCATAATCTAAACTTTTGCTTTCTGTACTTTGGTTAGGCATGCAACATATATTTCAGTTAAAACACTGCTCCCAACATGTCTGGCTTGTTCCTTTGACATGATTTCTTGAACAGTATTTCCCCTGCCAGATAGAAAGGTCAGAGAACAGATAAACCTTACTTGGATAAGCTGCACTGTGTTAGATCTATATAGTGGAGCTCACCTTTTGTAATAACCAGTCTTTGTTTTTATGTTTTGTCTTAAATGATATTTAATGTGTTTTGATATAAATTTGTCCTTACAGGCTTTTTGTGTGTCTGTGTCAAATATAGAAAAAGGGATATGTATTGTGTTCTCTGCCTATTTTCCTACCTTTGAAGAATCTCTATAGACTGAAAGATCACTAATATTCAGGAACAGGTCTATTCAGGACAGTACCCATCATTGCCCCTGTGGATTTGGTCACTGACTAGCTGCAAATAGGTCTCCATGTAAGATGAGGCTCTTTTCCCCCACTCAGCAGGCAGTTGAATTTGGATCTGTGAGTGCCGAAGGCATCTGGTCAGGTGCAAACAGCTTTCTTTGGCCTTTCAAAAACTTTTTGAAGATCTGCCTTTTTTCCTTTCTAGGCTTCAGTCATGCTACTGCTTAAGGTGTTCTTGGAGGGATAACTGTTCACTGATATTTACTATGACCCCTTCAACAGTGCAGCAGTTTCACCAGATGTATGAGATTCAAACCATTCATACATTGCCTACTTTTCCTTCGCAACTGCTCCATCACTCAACTAGAGGGTCATAGAGACATAGCCTAGTTCTCAGAGAAAGTGAGTATCAAAGTGATCCAGAGGTGCCCTGAACTCTTTAATTTGACATTTTACTGATATTACAGGATAAAGAACACCACACTCTGTAAAAAACCACAACTCTATGTGAAAACAGAAGTTCAGCAGCCAAACACTGAAAAGAAATGAGCTGAAACTCAGTGCAATAGTAAGGAGGTTTAGGAAGAGAAAGGATAGAAGGTGTTGGAGAAGACAATAAGTAGAGGCAGAGTCAATTTATACAACATCTTTTTAAAAAGAAAAAAAAACAAAACAAAATCAGGGGGGAAAAAAAAAGAAGGATTGTAGTGGAGAGGGTTGCTATAGTGAGAGTAATCTTACAGCCTAATGTGTGAGTGCTCTCAAAAGACTGGATGTTCCAGTTCAGTGAAGCAAGATGGCCCCCTGCAGTATTGTTAGCCCCTTCAATAAGAAATTTTGCTTCTAATCTAGGAACATCACTGTATAAAACACTGACAGAACTGCTGTGGTTTACCATTAGTTTCACTCAAAACACAAGGTAAATATTCTTCGCTTTAAAACATCAGTCAAAAGTAGAAGTCCTCAACTTTGCTCCCACTGCTTCTGAGTGCCTCCTGTGTGGTTCTGGTGTGAGACTGAAAAGTTATTTGGGTTTAGAGTAAAACCTCTGAACTCTCAGGAAAAAAAAAAAAAAGTACTCTCTCAAACTCATGTGGTAAAAGATTGTGATAGGGTAATAGTAAAGACTGAAAAGAAATCCTTGCTGGAGTTGTGAAGCCTGGCAAGAAGTTAAACTTCCTTGTGACTGAGAAGATAAACTTCAGAAAAATAGCACTGTGCTCTACATGTATTCTGAATAGGAATATTGATGTGTATTTTGTGCATGAAAAGCATTTTATTTCTCCCATCCTATTACATATGTCTGACGGTAGTGAGAATGAGACAGCATATGTTTTTAAAACAAAGGTTTTATAATATATTGGTATATTGGCAATATTTGGAGGTCCCAGGTTTTCAAATTCTTTTCACTGACAATACAAAACACTATAAATTGCATGCTTTGTGTGACAGCACAATTCCATGCTTTAGCACTTGTACATGTTCTGGAGTTGTATTTGCATTACTCAATATATATCAGTAAACTGTGTCTGATATATATTTGCTGCTCATGTGCAGCAAAATGCAGAATTTAGTTTATTTAACAGCTCTGCAGGGATATGCAGTTAGCTGTCCTCTGAAACACATGAAATTTCTTTGACCACCATCTGCAACTTAAAGCATCCATGCAGGTCACACATTGCAAAAGCTAGGAAAAGGAGAGGGGAAAAGAGACTCAAACATTTTCTTAGCAATTAAATGCAACCGTTTGTAAGGTTCATGAAGTCAAATAAATTCCTTTCCTAGTCCTGTTTTCTCTCCCCACTCCCCTGCTTTGTGTACCTCCGTGATTTCTATCCCTATTATTTCCAAGGCAGTAACACTATGCCTAGTGCTTCACCGAGAATGTGCCAGAAGTAAAAGGTTTAGAAAAGAAGGCTGTCTCATAATAATTCTAATTCACACTTTAGCTGGTTCCCATCAGAGTTCCAACCTAACTCAGAAAATCAGAAAAGGGACTTGGGAAGTCTGACTAATAGTAAAATTTAATAAAAATTAATTTCTTCTCTACCTCTCAATGCTGAACTTAACACATCACTCAGAGAAACCCACCCAAGCTCTAAAGAATCAGTGTTGTGAGGTCTGTGTGGCCTTCTACAGACTGCTTTGGTGTGGGAGCTTGGATTGTTTTTGACCCTGTGACACTGAATGGCCAAGAGCTTCCATGCAAGGACAATGGTGCTGTTAGTGCCCATTACTAAAAGCCTTCTTGTTTCTTTCAACTGCTCACAGGCCTACTAAACAATGAAAGAAATCCATACATCATTAATAAGGAGATTTAATTTAAATTCTGTTCTAAGAGAATTCTTAGATATTCCTCTCTCTTTTTTTTTTTTTTTTTTAATGAAAATTGCTGGAGTATGATGTAAGGCAGAACCTTAATGTAAAGAAGTGTTGGGCCTTATTTAGAAATGCCTGGAAACTAGTGGGAATTGTAATCATAGAGCAAACTGGAAAGCAGTATTGGCACACCAGTAAAGCAGCTCCCATGGAATGAAAGCTTGCTGAGCATGGGGATATGTCAGCTAGCAAAAAAAAGTCGTCCCATTAAATGATCTCTTTTGATCTGAAGCATTTTATTACCTTTACATTTCTAATGATGGTAACTTTATTTTTATTGTGACTACATGTATTCAGAATTTCTAACATCCATTTGTCACTCAAAATGGCCTAATTTTCATTAGAAAAGAGAATTACTAAATTCCAACAGAAAGCTGATGTGAAAGAAAATGGAACAGGATAGCCCATATTCACTTTTGTAGTGAAAGGTCATTTAATATACACATCAATAATTTTGCTTTTATTTGTGAACACTCGACACAGTTAAAAATCTGTCAGTACAAAGAATCAGGGTTATTTTTCACATGAAAATAATGTGAGTTAACTTTGCCTCAGCTCTATCTCTACTGTCACTGGAATCTGTTACATGAGGAATGAACGTGATTAGGGATTTCAGAAGATTTTATTCTGCTGTTACTTTGAATTTGAAACCATTTTTCATGTTGATATTTTTAGGAATGTAAATAACAACAGAAGATTTCACAGAAACTTCTAAGTTGGACTTTATTACTTGAAAGATTGGTTTGTATTGCTATTCTGCCACAGTAAGGTCTGAAGCAGCTAATGATGCCTTCAGTGTGTATATGTATATAACATTTTAAAATGTTTAAACAGATTCTAGCATATATGTAATCCAGAATGAGCTACAATCCTAATTATTAGGCAGAGAAAAACAATTGTATCACGCTCATTCTTCACAGGTTTCAGGAATCATCCTCAGTTTCTCATTGGGTGAGTTTTGGTTAGGTAGCTGATAATTTATCTATCTATCTATCTATCTATCTATCTATGTACCTATCCATGCGTGTGCACACACACACACACAAACACAAGTATATATAAATATATTTAGAGAGAGAGAAAAAACTTGGAGTCGAAAATCTTCTGCTTATGCATCTAATTGAATGTTTTTGGATTAACTATTCTGTAATTAAACTATGCTACCTTAGAGCAGAGTTTGTGTTTTGGCAGATAGAGATCTTGTTATATAAACTGGATTCTCACTCTAAATGCTGTCTTGCACAGCTCATACAAAACTCTTTTTAAGTTAGGGGAATCAAACTAACTCATAAAAAGGTTATAAAGATAGATAGATAGATAGATAGATAGATAGATAGATAGATAGATAGATAGATAGATAGATAGACAGACAAAATTTTAAAATATATTACAGATAACTCTCCAAGTCTGCTCTCTATGTGTATTATGGCTTCCAGTGAAGATAGCTGCAAAAAATTTCAGAGACTTCTCTAATGCACATTCAGTGTTTCTTTTAGCCCAGGCCTCCTGATCTAGTAAAATTGAGCAGAATCTTATTAAAGATGTTATATTCAGTATAAAGATTTTAAAATTCTTTTGCAACTGGTCCTAACATGACATAGCCTTGGGCCTCTGTGGAAACTTTTCTGTTTTGAGGGGATTCTGGAAGTTGTCTCTTTGTCAAGTTTTCAAACTGTACTTAGCAAGTACATGATTGCTTTACAGAGTAGTGAAATGTGATTTCTTTCCCATAAATGCTTAGGCAGCAAAACCAAACATCAGTTTAAACCAGGAAATTAAAGATCATTTTTTGGGTTTAATTTGTTTTGGAAATTTAGGATAGGAAAAGGTATATATGCTTCTGAGGATGAAATAATTCTTTGGAGTTTGGGTATGTTGACATTGTGTGGGTCAGGGCTGTGCTTTTAAAGTGAATCTCTTGCTTGTTGCCAACTACCATGTGTTGGTTCACATCAGAGATACCACAAACTTGATTCTTTCAGGCTGTCATTAAGCCAGAAGATGCAAATATAATACACTGCAAACCACCAACTGGCAAATCAATTCACACTTGAATATTCCTTTGAATGTGTAAATAAGTTCATGTTGAGCATGTACAAGTCCTTTCTATGTTTGTTTTTACAAATATTCGAGCAACTGAGCCTCATTAGCTAGAACAGTACCAGAGCCTCCATCACAAACCTACTTGAATGGATATGCATGAAATCACCATTAGCTTTGCATTTAGAGTAATTATGCTGCGCACATCTTTAACCAGAAAATGGACAGCAAAGAAACCACTCATCTCATTTTCTTGAGCTTAAGTGAGAAAGGTATTTCAGGCCTGATTTTCTGCTGCTTTGCATCTTCTATGTTTCTGCAAAACAAGTGTGAAACATTATTCATTCTGTTTTGAAAACATTTCACAACAATGAATAATGCTGTTTCAGTAAGTAGTTATGTTATTCATCTGTCTGTATCTAATTCTTGCTTATGCTTAGAATGTAAACTTTTGAGAACAGGGACATACCATACTGGTACCATGCCGTGCAGAGTAGGATCTTGTTCAATGTCTGGAACTCCTATGCACTGTCGCAATATTACAGTGTAGTTTTGCAATGTTCATGATGAGGGAGATTCAGCCATCTCCCATTTTGTAAACTATTATGAACTATATGTTCATATAAGAGTCAAGAGACTATACGCAAAGGTTTATTCAAGGGTCAATCACAGGTCCTAATTCCTTGAGCAGAAAGAAAGGCAAAATTTACTGAATAAGACAGGGGTTGGGAATTATTACCTATGCTCTAGTAAATACATATACGGCGGCATTATGATCATGTCATACCATAACCAAAAATGGAGATTCTAGTATGGGAAACATTATTTTCTGCTCTGTCCCTTCCTCCTCTCCTTCTCCACCCCCACTCTTTTGTTCTTTGCCATTCAGTGTTTTGGTTCAAGTTAATTAAAGATTCCTGTTGCAGCCTCCTGGAGTGAAATTCTGGCAGTATGCCCAGTGCCGCCATAGTCATATGTAAGCAGCCCCTCCAGTGAGCTTCATAATGTCTCTAAGAAACTATACAAAGAGGAAGAAAGAAACTGAATCCAGATGGAATGGGAAATCAGATATTTCTTCCATTTGTGTTGAAATCTGTGAAGACTGCCCCGTAGGTTGAAAGAGAAGACAATTCACATACTCTGCAGTCTCAGGGAAAAGCATGTTTTCTCCCCCACCCTTCCACCCTTCACTGTGAGAAAGCTTACAGTGAGACTGCAAACTCAGTAATGCAAAACATGTTTTCCCAACTCTGCTTTACTCTCCGAGCTATAGAAAGGTGTAGGATAGACCTGTCAGGGGAACACAGAAAACAAAACAAAAGAATCAAAAGAGTGACTCAGGCAGACAAAGACTCTTCCTAATGACAGGGTTGTGAGAGAATTTGATATCCAAACCAACATTTTGACACACAATTCACAGTGAAAAGAGAACTTAGGGCATTTTAAATGCCCAACAGGAGAACAAACATGTCTAACACACTAAGCAATAACCACATCCTGAACTGCTTGTTGGTAAAAGGCACATTAAAAAATATTACAAAAATGTATAGTTCCTAGTAATTTCTTGGATCCTACATGCATAACAAAAATCAGAAATATCTCTGGAGAAGCACAGATGTGGTATATTTTGTGTTTCTGAGTATTGTCAGCTTCAGTGGTTGGTTCTTAAAACATAGCACTACAGTAGATTGGTAGTTACTGAATTACTGGATTAACAACAGTATAATTAGAAATCAAACCCGTGGATATTTGCAAGTATATTTTATATTAAAATATATAAATTACAGTTTGCTTCATGACAGATTCTGTGCCCACCAGGGATATAGAATTTGGTGGGGGAAAGGAATAAAGCATGAAACTATCTGCAGTATTGCTTGGTTTCTCTATGCGTTTTATTTTGCAATCAACAATCAATTTGTTGCTCTCCTATGGCCTGCTTGATTTTTCAGGGTTTTGATTGATTGGGAGTGGGAAGTGTTACATAAAGATTAAACTTTGGCCAAGGCAATTATGAGAAAGGAGTCTTAACACTTGATTTCTATGTCAAAGGACTGAATTTTAATTTTAAAATATCAGGGTAGAGTGATTTCCTGGCAGAGAGAACAACCTGTTGTAACACAAGAAATGTCCATTTGAGATGCATGCCTTGGGCAGAGGTTATGATTCAAGGTACCAGGAGTTTAGCTGATGGTTTAGAGCAATCCTTCAGGTGAAATGAACCTGATAATTGCAGTGCAGATTTCCCCAAATAGCAGGTTGACTGAAATAGCTCTGGTTCCCTGTGACTAATTGGATGTTTTGTTACCACTTTTTTTTCCTAAGCAACAAAAATGGTCCAAAAAGCTGTCCAGGTGAAAGGGGTAATAGATGTATGCTGATATTTGTGTTTCTTGTCCTTTCAAACCTTTGAAGCCAGGCTGGGGTCAAATTACTCAAGCAGAACAGCTCTGTTGACAAACATGTGGTCTTCAAAAAACAATCCTTATATGACAGGAGCTGCTAATTTAAAATAATGTACGGGAAGAGGGGGAAGGGGGAGGTAAAAAAACAAGAGAGGGAAAACCAGCACCAGTCTACATGAAATCCAACCCAACTGCCACCTTCCCTGCTAGCCTCTCTTTGTGCGCCTGCCTTCCCCACCGCGTGAATCAGCTATGGTTGGGGTTAAATGGGTAGCTTTTGTCTCCTCACAATGGCTGAGAGTGACAGGTTTTGCTAAATGATTTACTGGTGGAGATGATTTGAAGGACAGAGCCAGGCAGCCTTGGGAACACACGCACAAGAAAAGGACAGTAGCGAATCAGCCTCTCCTCCCCCTCCTGCTTTCATGGTTTTGACTGAAAGATCACAGAGTGAGACTCTGACAGACACAAGGACCATTGAGAAGCTATTTTTATTACTTATCCATGGCAGTCTTGCTTTGCTGCGAACAGACCTGAGGTTAATTAACCTTTACTTTTTTCTTTTTTTTTTCTTCTTTTTATTTTTTAACATCGTTGTTTTTCTTATTGGGGATGCGAGCCTGTAAGTTGGCAGGGTCACATGCCATGGGCAAAGGGAAAGTCTCTGTGTGAGACTTCAGAACAAGAAAGCTCAACAAACCCATCCCTAGCCAAAACAAAGCTTTCCACACAGCGAGGCAATGCAGCGCGGCCACGGCGAAGGCAGCTGCTCAGAGCGGAGCCATCCCAGCTGTTGTCAATTGGAATGCGCTAGAAACAGCGCTCCCTCCACCCCCTTATGCTGCCCCGGCAGTGATAGTACCCAGTGCTAATATGGATCCCAGATTGTTTCCTGACCATTGTTTGATCTGGCTGTGTGGGCAGGAATGAGCTGTGTTGGGATGTGGGACATGCCGGAGTGCTGGTGCGCGGCATTTGCCCATCTCCTCGAGTGCAGGCCGAGCACACAGGGAAACAATGGCTCAGGGGAAGGCGGTGCTGACAGTCTTCTCTGCCTGAGATGTGGGGAGCAGGGTGGTTCAAGAAACCAGCTGTTAGAGACCATAACAGGGCTGAGGCAGGGAATGGGCATGACAGAGAGTGGCTGGGAAGCACCCATTGCCAACCATGTTGAACACTACCTTTCTGGGGTGCCCACCAAGTCCTGTGTGTGGCTGACTGGCCCAGGGATCCCAAGTAGCATCGTCAGGCAGCGCACCCTTCTCCATGCACCCATGACCCTGCGGGCTCGACAGAACTCACCATCCAAGGCAGTGGGCAGAACGGAGCCTGGCCTGTAAAGGGGAACGGGAGGAGGCAGCCCCCTGGTCTCACAGGTGGTGTGTTGCAATGCTTCCCTTCAGCAGTTGTCTCTCCGAACGCTTTAGAGGACAAGTGAAAACTTTTCTTATTAAGAAAAGGAACTTTGCAGGCAGTTGCTGCAAATAAGTCTGTAAAAACTCAGAAGGTAGGCCATAGAAGATGCACAGGTTGGGTTTATGGATAAATCAGAACTCATGAGAATCATATTACTCAAAAAAGGCAATGCTGCCTTTCTGTTCCATATTTCATTTGGTCTATGATTTGTGAATTATTCCTCAAGCACAGTGGAATAATACATCCTCTCACAGGTTATAACCTGCAATTGTCATGTCATTATTTGGGTCTGAGAAACAGATAGAAACAGCAAAAATTCTATAAGCACAACTGCAACAGAAAAAAAAAGTAATTTTTCTAGTGCCTAACACATAATGATATCCTAAACCCTGTGAATCACATCCTGTGTATGTGCATCGAAGCTTTATTACAAAATATTCAGCTAACTTAAAAAAAGAAATCCAAAAACCATTTGGCAAATATCTCGGACATTTTAAGTACTTAGGGAAGAAGCTGGAATGGTAAAGACCATTATGTTCAATAACACAGCTTTTTGCTTGCTAGTTTCAAATCTATTCTCATTTTTATGATAATTTTAATGAAATCTTGCAGGTATTCAAAAGAAACAATACAAAAAGTGGACGTGATGGTGAAGCAGCATTCCATATCAGCACATTTGAAAGTCTTAATGGAGAAATGAAAGGATCTATAAAAAGGCAACTTTAGAGAATAGAAGTGTTTACTGTTAGCTAATCTGCTGTACAGTAGAGTTGCAGTACTCTGGAGTTGCAGCATGCTGTCACATGACAGATTTCTAATGGCCTCTTGAATGCTCAGTCGCGAATAAACACTTCTGTCTTAAAATACAAAGAGCAAAACAGACTAAATCTGAAAATATGAAAAGGAACTATGGTACTTCTTTATTCTGGGAAAGAGAACAGTGTTTGCAAAAGATAAAGCAACCCTAAAAATAGCTTACCCAACAGGTTTTTAAATATGGATTTGCCACTGTAGGGATTGTGGAAAGTGAAAATAGAAGAAAAAAGCTTTCCCAGTGGGCATGAAGAATGTTGGGATTACTTCCTTCTTGAAATCCAAAAGAGTAAGTGTACTTCAGTAAATACTGAGCAGTACAAGGAATAGATTTCATAAGTTTTATTCTGGACTGGCTCTGTATTCACAAACATCTTACAATTAGAATTTGCATCTGTTTATGTCAAGGCTGACTTTCTGATTCTTCTCCAAGCACTTCTCTCTCTCAACTTCTGCCTCCACACCTTAAGTCCTAGTAATGTTGCTATAAACATCATCTCCAGAATTGTGTGCATAGTACTCTTGCAGGACTGTGGTACCATCCTTTGCATATTGAGCCTTGCTTTAAAAAGTGCCTTCTGTAAGCTGTGAAAGTTGATAGAGTGCTTCAAAAAATAAAGGAAAACATATGCACAGGATGAAAGATTTGATTTGAGTCTCAAGAGTGACCCTTCTAAACACAAGACTGCACAATAACAGTTATGTTTGGTCAAATTTACAAGTGTCATTTACATTTTCCTCATTTTATTCCTCTAGTTCACATGAAATTAGTGTAAAATTCCTACTTTTTAAGCCTTTATTATGGATGATATCTCTTGTCCCTATTTTTCTGTGATTTCTGTGCTTTTTCTCCTTACCTTCACTTTGTTTCCTGCCTAGTTCTGTCTTCTTCTCTTTCATCTGCCTTTTCTCTGACTCCTTTACATGTTTCCTTGTCTCATAATCCTTCTGAGCCACTGCAGCTGTAATAATGTTCAGAAGCCTTAGGGTCCAAGACAGTTGGCTTTGAAGCTAAAGAGGGAAAAGCTATATAATGGTGGGAAAGGAACACTTTTATGATGCAAGGTCTGCATTTCATTCCTTATTATGCTATGGCAGTAGCATCACAGTTTTGCTGCCTCTCTCCTGTTTGTCTGTGTCTGATGAATGCCATGGCTGACCCAAGCTGAGTGACCAGATATCATCTGCTGGCAAAAAAGAAAAGGATGTTGAGTCACCCAAAGGGGAGCAAAATTGAGTTCCCATAGTCAGGGTGGCAGAGGACACTATGGGCTTCATGGGCTCTGTACTGCAACTACCCCCAAACAGCTGGAGAACAGAGTCCCCTCCAGCTACTTGGCACTCTCCAGTGGCATTGAGTGGCCTCTGACACTGACTGGGACATGTGAGATGGTCTGTTCATTTCAGCAGGGCACAACCCTGGAGCGCTGCTTGGAGTCAGAACTTAGTTCTTGGAGAACACCAGCTACTTAGTTTCTTCCCATGCTCAACAATTATTTCCTTCTAGAGGATCTTTCAAAAGCCTCTCTTTACATTACAATTCATTCATTGCTTTATAAGAGCTTACGTCACATCACAAGACCAAAAAGCACAGTGCAGCTTAGTGTAACTTGACCCTGATCTGGCATTTCTTTGCGATGTGTCATGTCAGAAATGTAAAGAAAACAACACTGTCCCTTTCTTATTAGTCTGGGCAGCAGTGGCCACTACAGGTTGTCTTTACCTTCTGCCTGGAAGATGTATGTAATCTGTAAGACTAATAAGGATTCTGCACTGGAAGTAGGAGAAATCATGTTTATGAAGCTTTACATACTTTTTGGAGAGCTGCATGTGATCTTAACAGCAAGTGGGCTCTGAGTTAGTGCTGCTGGGGTGGTTGTAGAGAAACTGGCAAGCAAAGCCAGCAGTTACAGTTCCTGCAACTTGAGAGCAAAAAGCAGGGAAGGATAATATGATAATGTACTGTTCTGTAATTTGTGTAGATTTTCTTTTTTTGCCTACTGGATTTCAACACCTTTTAAATATGCATTTTCCAAAAAGGATTTGAGACAGCTAGAGAAGGCTGAAGTTACCATTAAAAATCAGAAAAGTAAGACATTCTAGAACATCCTAGACCCAATAACAAAGGTTCTCCTTGCACTGAGCCTAAGCAAGAGCTAGCAAACATGACCTGTTACAGCCTAGACCTGGATCTGATCACGCTAAAAGGAATCATATCTGTGTTAGTTTTTTCATATGTACACAGGAAATTATAATCCAAACTCCCTTTGCACTGAGTATTGACCTGTTGTTTCTTACTGTGAGGAGCCTGACTTTTATGTCCTCAGAGCTACGACTTATTTACATTGAAATATCACACTCTTAAGAGCCTTGTTGCTCCCTCTGCAAGGCTGAAGTGCTTCTTGTTTTTAAAAGAAGACTTATCACTTTATCACCTTGGGGATGACAAACATGAAGCCCCGATTTAAAAGGCTTATGTGATAGCAGGAATTGAGAGCATGGTTTGCAGATAAAGGATTCTAGAGGGGTCTCAAGTGCTCAATTTCCAGTCTTGCTACTAACCTGTTGAGTGACCTTGAACAACTCCACATTGCTGCATCTCCATTTTCTCTTTGATTTATTTGTTTAACTTCCAATATGCTGAAAGCCTTTCTAGAGCACCCTGTGATATGAGTCCTGATCTCATTTTGGTTGTTAGATGCTGGTACATTAAAAATAGTTTTAAGCAGACAATCAATCCTTTCCCAGGCCCCTCCATCTTGGCAGACCACAGTGCCTTCAGCATGTGGCCATTTTTCTTGAAATATTCTATCAGCACATTAGTTGTGCTGTGTTTCGGATGGCAGAAAAGCCTTCGGTTGGTCACATCCATCATAGAACTACAATGCAGTTGTATATACATTCTACAGCTTGAAGTCATAGGTAGTTGGATCAGTACAACCAAGGTACTAATAAGGCAGTGGCAGAAAGGACTAGCTGGCACAGGGGAAAGCCCAAATTTCTGTGTAGGATCTCCCAGGGAAAATACCCAAGCACATACGTAGCATAACTCTACTGTGTGGATCTGTAGAGGCGAGGAGAATTGAAACGGGAGGAGTTAGGGGAAACAAACACGTAGTCCATTAAAACAATAGCTTGAAAGTTGTACAAAAGTAGAAATTGTTTCGAGTTTCATACTTTCTCTGCAAAGATGAAATACTGCCATACTGTAGTCCCAGTGTATAGGGTTAGCAGTTCTTCAGCTATCAGACCCCATACTTCTGCAGAAGAGATTATGCTGCATATCACAGTCTTGTCTTGTTCATACTTTCTCAGTAAGTTCAGGTGAATCAGAGTACCTGAGTCAAATCCCAGCTTACAATGGTATTACTGATTGAATTCGCTTGCTTCTACCAATTATTTGTCTTTGTCTGGGGTAAAAAAAGTGAGACCTTTGTGAGTGTGACTTATTGCAAAAAAAAAATCAAATGAATAGGGCTGTTGTAGTTTTGAATAAAACAACTAACACTAGATCCTTTATTTGGGAAAAAACCCAACAAACCCACCACACAGACCCCCCAAAATCCTTTACATAATGATAGCAAATAAAAAAATTTCAAAAACCATCTGCAAGATTGCTTGTGAGTCCAGGTTATATAAAAAAGGGGTACTTTCAAAATTGATGATATTTCAAGTTTATTTCATTCATTCATAAATCTTTTCCTCAAAATGTTGATTAAATTAGTGCCACAATATGTAAGAGCCATCTCAAATATTTGAAATGTCAGAAAGGTTACCTGGGTCTGGCTTTTGACCTTGGAGAAAACAGGCACCTTGAGGCTAGACTTATTTAATTGGATGTTCACTGGACCTATTAGAGATCTACTTTAAGAGAAGTGTTATTTCTATCCATTCAATGTAAAGACAGAATATGTGGTTCACGTAGATGTAGACAGTAACATTGCAGATGGCTGCGTTTGATCACATGTATTGACCAAAATACTTTTACAGGAGCTTCAGAAAATAACTGCCCTAGATATGTGTGCAAAGTTATACTGAGGTTTGGTTCAAAAGCCTGCTAGTCTCTAGTCATCCTCTATTATCTCTGAAAATGTCTATCCTTAGGTCTGTCAAAGTAGAAATGTAGATTTGTTAGTGTTATTTTCTACCTGATTTCTTATTGTCAGTCTTTGTCTACCTTATGCATGGAGCCCTGTTCCTGTTTAGCTCCCCTGTGAGCATGTATGTGTGAATGTGCATGCCTACGTATGTGTCTAGAGGCAGTACTGCCCCAAAACATCCTCAGAATTGTGGACAGAATCGATTTCTTATGTTCCATGGATGGGGCAGCAAGAAGGGTTAGAGGAACAGGAGGGGATGTGGTGACAAGCAAAAGGGGAAAGAGGTCCCCCTTCTTTTCTTAAGTGCAAGTAAAGGTGGAGCCTTATGGCCTTCTCAGTGGCAGCAACAGCCTTTCGACCAGTCTTACTGGGACTGGAGGCAGCCTGCTGAATGTGCATGTCCATGGGCTCTGTGAGTATGGCCATACAGGTATTTTCAGTCCTAACATACTGGCCTTTCTGTTATGCTTGGAATAAGTGAGGATAGTATAACTTTGGGGGTTTTTTTTGTTGTTTGGTTTGGGTTTTTTGTTTTATATTGAATGATTTTGAGATGAATTTTTTTCTGTAACAGAAGATTTAATATTAAAAATCAGGCTGTCTACTGAGATGCTTTGTGATGATAACCATAAATGGACATGCATAATACTCAGGGGTACTTGGTGATTAGAGACCCCTAAATTGCCATTTTTTACTGCAGAATTCCCAGGATCTCCCATACTGCCTGCAGTGAACTCTACTGAAAAGTAGCAGCTATTTACATTATTCTGTCTTTCAGTTTTCAAGCTGTAATAAAATCCTTTCTGTATGACATTTCTATAAAGCCCTATGATTTATTTTAGCCTGATTACCAGAGGCAATTTTTTAAAAGCTGCACTGCCATGAAAGTCCATCTCAAGTTACATCAAGGATATCAACAGCATATAAATGTGCACCTTTCAGTAAACATAATCAGAACTAATATGTAAACAAATAATAAGTTCCATGATTCTTAGTGGCACTGGGTTATTTACAAATATTAAACAGTGCTTTTATAGGAAACCTGCTCTCCAGTTAGAAATGAAATGCTTTTTTCTATATTTTTAAAATGTTAAAAAGTAAAGATGACAAGAGAAAACTGGCTGAAGAACTCCAGGCTGTGCCCTTCTCTGCACAGCTTGAACTCTCCCTGTATTTATCCGAAGCAGATGTTCCAGGCAGGATGCACGTTGCAGCCAGAGGTGAGGACGGAGGTGTACAGGACTTGAATACATTTCAGCACAGCTCCCACATCCTGTTTACACATAGCTGCTGGCCTGAGAACAACACAGGGAATAAAAAAAGGAAGGTGGAGGGGGGTGTGATAGGAAGGAATGGCTGATGTGAGCCGTGATACTAACACCACTGCTGGGCATGCACATTGAGAGTGCTGTAGTTTTGTGGTTCTCTTTGCATCTGCCTTTGCCAGCAACATTTTCTCCGCTACTTTGGCAGGCATTGAAAGGCATGCTGTCTTCTGTCACAGGGGACAGAAAAGGAAGAGAGGGAGCAATCAGTTAAAAAAAAAAAAAAAGACAGCTCACCTGCAGTGGAACTATACTTTCTCTCCTATTCAGCAAGGCTGCCCAGACTCCAGAAAAAACACAGCTGGAATTCACTGAACCAACTTTTATGTCTCATTAAAATCTTGGACTGATTTTTAATAGTAAAAAGGTACTTACTGAATCACTGGTGGGCAAAGAGGAGCATTAAGAATGCTAAGCCCCATTTAAGCAGTCATTCTGCTGGAGGATGGATTTTTTTCAGGCTGGATCCTTACTGGCAATTTGATTTCTACACACACAGAGAGCAGTGAAGGGCCCACTTTTCTATGCATTGAACATTTCATTTAATGTCTCCCTTTCAATTCACTAAACCTATTCTGCATCATCCACACATATTCCTGTCTAATGCTAGGGAGATAAAGAAGAGGTGTACATATACTCTGTTAGTCTTCTTTCTTTCTCTTTTTTTTTTTTTTTTTTTTTTTTTTTTTTTTTTTTTTTTTTAATCT
>VXBX01000010.1:421758-509065 GCA_013400415.1 Scytalopus superciliaris
TTTTCTTTTTTTTTTTTTTTTTTTTTATTTAAGCTAGATCACTTAGGGACCAGCGTTTCACAGTCAAAGATTCATAAAAACTGCTAATGGCAAATTTCCCAGCATGCAGAAATGGAAGAAGCAGTTTTTCAAGGTTGTTTTTCACAGAGTTCACAACATAGGCTGGGAACACTATGTATCTGTTAGGTGTCCCTGTAATATTACATTCTGCAGAGACTGGCTGCTGGCTTTACATGTACATGGTCATGTACGCATATAACACAGAGTAGTTTGAAGGATGTGTACTTTCCTGTGCTTCAAAATGGTACGAATTTATCCACAGATCAACCAATGTCTCATCAATCAATATAAAACAATATATAAAGCAAGGCAATATAAAAGAAACTCAACATTTATAAAAATAAGAATGTATATATGTTATTATAATCTGTTTATTTTATCTTCTACTCATTAGAGTGTTTAATACTAAGATTGCAGCATAAAAGTTTCTGCTCTCTCAGCCCAGACATACTAACTTCTTTAGCACCCTTTTTTTTTCTTTTAAGAAAGGAACCTTCTCAGTACTCAAGACTCCTCTTTTTTTGTGCATCATGTTCCAGCAGGAGACAGAAACTTCTCAAGTATGTGCTAAGATAAGCTACATTTCCCCAGATGCCTTGCTTTTCTTTACCCTATTATATTTGGATTATTTTGTTATCCAGGCAACTACAATAGTATTAGGTTTGGATTTTCTTGTTTAAATCATCTAAAAGCCCAGAAATTTGGGATCAAATTGGAAGATAGAAAGAAAATTTAAATTCTGCTTTATTCTCAAGCCTTCTCTCTAAGCTTCAATCTCTTTAGCACTTGAAACTCAATCTTCAGATAAGGAACAGCAGTCAGTCTCTTCATTGCTTCCCATTTGTTTTTGTGTAAGACAGCCTATCAAGTTCCTTTTTCCATGAAATGGCTATAAAAAGCCCCCATGAATTAAGATCTTACTGTCTTATTACTAGTAATCCCAGCTCACATTTACATAGCTTTGTAATTGCAATGTTTGTTAAAAGCTTTTCAGGCTGCATGTGGAAAAGGTACTATATCTGTGCTAAAAAGCATCCATCTTAGGGTCAGGCAGAGGCTGCTTGGAGAGTACTTAATTTTGTATTGCAAAAAGGGTTAGAACAGGGTGAAGCACTGTAATTGGAAATACAGACACTATTTGAGGAAGAAAGTTATTTTATCTTTTTTAGTATTTTCTATTTCCCTTTTATTGTATTTTGTTGGAGAATCTGGTCTTTTGCACCAGTTTTATGGTGGTGTCTTCTATGTTCTGCCATAAAACTTATTGTTAAAGTAAATGAAAATTAAACAGTCATTAAAAATAAAAATGTCGTTGGAGTTTCCAGTAGACAAACAGCAATATACAATTTTCTGACTTAAGTCTTTGGCCTTCAATCAGAGTGTATGTTTTGCAGCTCTGTGGATTACTATTGCCACTTTGAAATGTCCTTGGGACAGTCTGTACAACTATGACAGCACAGTATCAAAGATGTGTAGCAAATGGAGAATGACAATCATATTAATGGTATAAAGATAACAGCCCTTCCTAGTAGAAAAGACACCAAGAGATGAAGAAGTACTAAGGGGACAGCACAAGTGTCAGCTTGATGTAGTAACACAGGTGTGAGTTTTAAACCAGACTCCACTTCTATTCATCTTTTACGGGCATTTCCAACCAGAATAGAGATCATTTAAGATAAGATATTTAAAAATACAAAAGATAACATTCTACTAGTAAAAAAACCCACATCTAGGCAGCACTAATACTGGATATGGACATTTTTAAATTTTTCCTAGTTTCCAGAAAATGAGTATCCAAAGCAATCCTCCTTATTTGGAATAATATAATGAGTCATAGCAAGATCAGAATATAACATGTGTGGTCTGCTATCAGGAAGTATTTCAATATAATTTGTTTATGATAAAGGAGAATATATTGATGGCAAGATACCAATATGTCTTTGCTGTTTTCCACTTCTACATTGCATGTCCAGAGGTCCTAGTTTACAGAGTAAAAGTAGAAGGAATTTCAGAACTGGCTTCCAGCAATTACTGTTACCATTTTTATCCTTATCTATTTATACTTTAATCATGCACAGTGGTCAGGAGTGGTACCTGACTGTGCTGACAGTTTTATGATATATGAGATGACACACTTTTTGTTCCAAGAACCCTGTTGTCCTGTGGTCAGAACAGGCACTGAAAAGTGTCAGTAATGACCCTATCTTTTTAATTTTGTGAAAGATGTTGGATTCTAAATAAACTCCTTTGTGTTTTGCATGATAGGAAAGGACCTTAATATTCATATATACCCAAGGATATATTTTTTCTTTTTCTATTATTTATTTTGCTTCACCCAAGCTCTGTCGAAACAGTTTTTTGTCCTTAGTTTTATATCCAAGCTGATGCCTGATTGGTTACCAACTTTCTTTTCTCTCAATTTTGTCTTATGTCCTTAATAACAATAAATGTAATAAAAAATGTGAACAGGATGAGGGGATGTTATACTGCTAGGTCATACAAAAGGAGGATGAAGTCTAAGATGAGTCAAAAATTGAGGGGAAGACAGTTTTGTCTGCAGGGTCTGACAAGGCTGTGCTCATGGCCAGCAGACAGTGTGTGTTCTGAAATATCTGAATCACCTGAATCAGTAGTCTAGCTTAAGAACAGTATATATTATGTGAAATAGCTTACATTTACATTTATACTTCAGATTCCAGAATTTTCGAATATTCTTTTTGCAAAACCAAACCCAACTGATCAACAATTAGAGAAAATGATAGTTTTTACCAAACCGAAATATATCCATGAATGTTTCATGGGTAGATACTGGCTAATATTAATTCTTATGTATCAATATAAACTTTTTCAGAGTGAAGTTCCTTTGCAACTGATAACACAACTGAGGTGAACCACAAACATTTCAGTAATCCAAAAGCCCATAAAGGGTAGAAAATCAGAGGCAACTAAGAGCTCTGGGCCCCCAGACATAACAAGGACATAGACCTGTTGCATTGAGTCCGGAAGAGGGCCAGGAAGATAACCAGAGGGATGGAGCACCTCTCCTGTGAAGACAGGCTGAGAGAGTTGGGGTTGTTCAGCCTGGAGAAGAGAAGGCTCCAGGGAGTCCTTAGAGCACCTTCCAGTACCTAAAGGGGGCCTAATCCATAAAGAGAGAGAGATTTTTCACAAGGGCATCTAGTGATAGGATAAGAGGTAATAGCTTTAAACTGAAAGAGAGTAGACTGAAACTAGGAAGAAATTCTTTACTGTAAGGGTGATGAGGCACTGGAACAAGTGGTCCAGAGAAGCTGTGGATGCCCCTTCCTGGAAGTGTTCAAGGTCTGGCTGGAAAAGGCCCTGTGCAACCTGGTCTAGTGGAAGGTGTCCCTACCCATGGCAGGGGGCATGGAATGAGGTGATCTGTTAGGTCACTTCCAACCCAAACCGTTCTACAATTCTGTGATTCTATGATTCTATGACCCCTTGCCACTTGCACCCATTTCAGGATAGGCTGAGGAATTCTTCTGCTCTTTCTTCAGTCACTGAGATAATGAGACTGAACATGGGAAATCAACAGTTTGGTGGAAATTTAGTTACAAATTCTGTAGAAAACTTTAAAAGCATTTGGCATTTGTACCAGTCTGTGATAACACTGAATACCATTCATTCTCATGAAGGGGATGCATTCTTCAATAATTCTTAATGCTCAGTTTACAGTCATTATTCTGGAATAGGAATAACTCAGAAATACAATTATGAATCTGCTGTGTCTGATGACAGTTTTAATTCCATTAATAGTGAACTTGGCAACTGTGAGAATCTCTTATTTTTACTGCACTTTTTCTGCAGTCATATCTATAGCCAGTGCACTTGACTCAATTTAAGTTATGGGCAATACATTATTCATATTGCTCACACTCTCTGCTTGGGAACTTTACTTGTAGACTTAATTTCATGGTTAGTGACTTCATTGCGAGAACAGTAAGGACAGATGGAAAAAAGGCAGAATGCTTTCAGTTTGTTTAGCCTTGAAGAGCATTGTAAAATATATAACAAGGAAAGTTAGCAAACCTAGTGCTGCAAGTAGAAGATTACAAGCTATAGCGCTACATGCAAAGTTTTCATGTTTGATTGTCTTGTGATTTTATTGCAGAAAAAAAAGAGGTTATGCTATCAAACTAAAAAAAGCTGTCACTATATTATTATTAATTTTAACGAGTGCTCAGTATTTGCACTGCATAAAAACAGGAGAAGATCACCTATTAATACTCCTATTAATACTCCATTTTCTGCCATTTAATCCCAAACCTCTGTCCCAAGTGCAGAATAATTAAATTTGGCTGATCACTAACTTTCCTTAATTACACTTTTGATCGAAGTGCTAGGAGCTGTCTTCTCTTCTTGCCTGATACAATAAGCACAGTCTTTGAAATATTTTAAGGTAAAACTGTTAATAGAGCAAACTATACTCACTATGCCAAGTCTTACACACAAACCTACCATTACCAATTGAAACAAACTACAAGAGCTTGAGGAAGAGGTGAATGCATACATTTTAAATGCACAGTTAAATGCCAAGGTGAGAATATAGACTAGCCAGTTTTTCTTATGGTGCGACAACAACATTTTAGACATCTATTTTAGTAGATTATTTCTAGAAAGTTGCAATAATTACAGTGCATCAATATGTTTTTAACAATACTGGTCTTTGTAATATTTTAAAACATGGAAAAATTGTCATAGTTAATGGCACTGGATTTTTTAGCTATTTGAGTAAAAAAGAAAAACCTGTCAATGGCCTTTGTAGAGTTTGCATGGTAGGAAGGAGGAAAATGACAAGAAAGCATCTGCAGTGGGAAACTAAAATATCATGAAGAGGTCTGCTTTGTATTTAAAATTTAAAAGAGATTATTCTGTGTCACATTAACCAAGTTGTCTAGCTAGGGAATTTATTTTAGGGTGTGTAGAGATTAGGATTATTCAAAAATCATCTGCTAATTGAGGAAGCTTCCTCTTGTGTGTTTTGCAGTGCAGCTTTTCATTTTCTGTCCTGGTGATGGAGTGCATGCTCACTGAGTTTACAAAGGACACCAAACTGAGCAGACTTGTCAATGAAACCTAGGGCAGAGCTGTCATACAGAAGGACCTAGACAAATGGAGGAATGGGCTGACAGGAACCTGTCTTGCATCTGGAAACAAAAGACCTTCTGCAGCAGTACAGGCTAGTGACTGACTTGCTGAGGAGCACCTCTGCAGGAGAGGACTCGGGGGGTCTTGGTGGACATGACCTGGCAGTGTGCTCTGGCAGGAAAGCAGACAAATAACATTCTGGGCTGCATCACCAGGAACACACACAATAGATGAAGGAAAATTAATGAAATCCTTTACCTGGCATTGTGGGGCCACATCTAAATACTGAGTGCAGTTTTGGGCCTCCCAGTATGGAAAAGATGCCATAGCTATCCTTGGAGGTTTTGAAAGCCTGTCTTAATAAAGCCCTAAATAACCTGAACTGACCTCAAAGCTGAGCCTACTCAGAGTAAAAGGTTGAACTAGAGACCTCCTGAGGTCTCTTTAAGCTTAATAATCCTCTAGTCCTATGATTAAAAGGGACAGAAGAGACTTTGAGAGAGAAAGAAGGTTCAGATCAGAAGAAATGTACCCTCATTTCATGCTTTTGCCTCCTAAACTCTGCACCTCAAAGCAAAAAGTGCAGAAGGGACTTCCCCAGCTAGATAAGCATACAAGGCAATCTCCTTGCAAAATAGCTGCCGACCTGAAGCACCTCAGTACTGGCAGAATCCTGGGAGCCCAGCCACAATCCCAAAATACCAGAAAGGAAAGGGGTAGAAGTAGAAGCCAGATACAGCTTTCCACCCAAGGAAAGTGTGAACTGTCATTGGAAATTATTTCTTCAGACATTTGCATATTAGCACCTTGGTGCCACTAAAACTGTCTTTCCTATAAAGGAAATTTGAAAGATTCCAAAATGAAATTTATTTTTAACATACTGTTTTCTTTTTATTTTAAGGCTATCCCTTAGCTTGCCTCTCTCTCTCAGTTTTGCAAAATAGCTAAAATGAACCCAGAGGCATCTGGCATAATTCTATCAAGTATAGCCTGTTGATGGGGTGGCAGAAAGACATGTAGCATGTCACTATATCTCAGACTTTCAGGAGATAAATTTTCAGGTTTATTTAGCCCTTGAAACTAAACAGTGAGAGGAATGAGTCATTTTTACAGAGATAAATTTCCCCTAATATTAGCAGCTCTGCTGTTACCTCAGCCATATATCAGAGGACATACTACATCCTTGTTTAAAAATATATTTTCTGCGGCCTAATTTCAAGGGCATAAAATCGAATAGAGAATGAGTAGCAGAAGGTAATGCTAGGCCAGCCATGTGCTGTTATGAACAATATAGTTGTTTGTAAGTCAGCTGGGTATTTACAGCAATTTCCCTGGTGAGAAGGGCTATTGATAAATGCTGCTAATAAAACCTTACAATAACAGTAATAATATCTTTCATTTTTAATAGTGTCTTTGATCCTAAAGAAGCAGCAAGTTCACTGCATGTTTTCCAATTAAAAAGGGCACTCATGTTTTATGGCCTTCATCCTATTCATCCTGCTTACTGGCTGTTTAAGGGGAAGGAATTAACCTGTAGCTCTGGAAAACCTAAAACTGCTTTCCATTTCTATATTCCCTCTTTATTGCAGGGTCTCTGCAGGCTCCCCATGCAGAGTGCTATAGGCTGACTGTTTATCTCCCATCACTGATATGATATGACATGGTATTATGACTCTTAATATTTGCATTATATTAGATCCTTTTTTATTAAGATCTCCAGACAAGTAATCACATTCCATTGTGCTAGACCCTGTATAGACATTTATGAGAAAAGGCAGTCTGCAGTCCAGAGAGACTATAGTCTAAAACAAACTGGAAAACTGAGACATTTGATCCAGTGAGGGCTTCAAACACGGAAATCGACTGTAAACAATTTTCCAAACTCATTTGTGAAGACTGTGAAGGATTAGGGAACAATTTCTGGGCTCAGTTCTGCTTTCACACAGAATTAATTTGGAAAAGTTCAATTCTGTACTCGGATTATGAAACAACAGAAAGTAAAACATTGGTCTAGACTCCTCAAATGTCAGAATCATTTGAGGTTTATAAATGCTTATCTTTAGAGCAGACTATTCTAGATTATAGCAATCAATTTAACAAAATAACTTCTGTAATCCAAAGGTTTTTGCCCCAGGTTGAATATTCTTTCTAGATAGTAGTTTCTTGTCAGGCTGAAGTCTATTTAGAAATTATAATATTTTTTGTGGAAATAGCACTTCAAATTAAGTGGTATTTTTTTACCTTTTTTTTAAACTGTTCAGTGAGATTCTTGACAAGTATGAATAAGGATTCACATGGCCTTCTTCACACCATGTTGCACGGCAAGCTTTATTGCAACTCTCACACAGAGAAGGAGCTCCCCGTGGAAATGCCTCAGCTTCCCCTTCTGTAGTACCAGGGAGATGTGGTAGGTCACAGAGAGAGTGACGCTCCTTTAGACTGCATAGTACCCCCTGTCTAAAAGTAATATTACTTGGGTCTGGGGTTTGGTTTCTTGGTTTCAGCATCATTAAAAAATTCAGTGTGGCATACATCTGTTTGTAGGGAGGCTATAACAAAACTGCATTAAAATGGTATAACTCTGCCCAGTGGTGATTTTGCCAAGCAAGTAACAGCTCGACAAAGTCAGAAAAGGGTTCTAAAAGAAGACTGATTTTTCAGTATGTATTTAGAAACAAATGACCCGATTTTCTTGATTAGGCTTTTTGGAACGCTTGAAGGAGCAAGAGTTTCTTGCTATTGGACCGATATGATAGTAGAATTAAACTCGTGAGGTGTCTCACTTGCTGTGGTCCCTGTAGATTTTTTAGGTCAGACAGAAATTGATAGGACAGATGCGACCCCAAGACTCACTTCTCTAAACCACTGCTGCAGAAGGGCATTGTGCTGAGGCAATGTTCTATGTTCAGGTAGTTTTCCATGTCAAGAAAAGTCCCAAAGTTTTCTCTTGAAACCAGCCTTGTGACCCTCTGCAGCCTGGAAAAGAAGCAGAAAAAAAAATGCAGAAGATGTATAGCATAGGCTGGGATCAGATCCCTATATAGATTAAATGGCCAGCACTTTGAATGCTTATCCAGATCTTGTCCACAGCATATCAGTTTCCTCTTAGAAACCATTTAGGCAAACTTGGACTTTCTGCAGCATTCTGGTGTTGGACTGAAAGAGGAATACAAAAAGGGAAGAGATTTAAACTGAAATAAACATATGTTTAAATCGATTTCAAATTTTAACGAGTTTCTGATACTGGATTTCAACAAGGGCATTACTAGTAATTTAAAACTCTTTCCAGTGGTGCATGTGAAAGTGATACACCTCTGAGCTGAGTTCAGAAAAAAAGGGTTATGTTTGCCAGTTTTTTTCTATTATCTTGGCCTTTCAAATACCAAGTTATACCTTCTCAAATGTTCATGAGAAATACGTGTGTGTCTGTATGTATATATTGACACTGTGGTGGACTTTCTTTTAATATTTGCTCCATCCAAATGAAAACAATCATAAGTCTTAACAATTTTTTTTTCCAATTCTTCAAAAGTGGAGGGGTTTATAAATCCTTTGTTGAAACAAAATGAACTGCAAACCTTAAAAGAGAAATTATGTTTCCAAAACATGAGGGCAAGTATGACCTTCATGTAAAACTATGTATTTTAGCCTATGGTAAAAGTAGATGGGGGGATTATTTATGTTTAGGTGTGTAAATAAATAGTAAGCCTTGGGACAACCTTCTTATATTTGCAGTAGAGCCTGCCAGCAGTCTTTTATTTCTGTTATGGTGTCAGGATGTTAAGACCACAGGAACAGAGCTAGATTTGATGTTGGAAATGCAAAATTACCTGTGGCACCTCTTACCTTCACATCTAAGGTGCCTGATTCAGTTGAACATGTGCTGTACTTAAATAGAATGATAGTACCATGACACTCTGGTATGGTCCTCCCAGATTAAATCATTGCTCTGTATAAGGGTAGCAGATCTGGGTCCATGATATTCTATCCATCTGATAATGAGACAACTTTACATTTTTTTACTGATCATGACAAGAGATTGGGAATAATTATAGGGAAATTGACTGCATTTGTACAAATACTTCATTTTATTTGGCTGTGGAAGGAGTAAAACTATGTTGGTCATAGAGTGATACACCTGGTAGACTTTATAGAGGTAAAATATTTCTGAAATGATTGAAGGTGAGCTGTGAAGCAAATGAATCATCAGAAAGTCATGTTCTTTTAACATTTTGCTTACCCAAATCCATTCTATTTCTGAAGTATTGTTCCATTACTTTGAAAATGTTGGAGCAGTAACAACAAAAAGTCCCAGGTTATTATGTCCTCTGAAACTACCATAACCAATCATAGGCCATCATTACTTTAGTGTCTTTAATATTCTTTTATACATGGATTAAATAAACATAGCCTGTTATATATATTATCTTTGTGCTTAGCCTAGAAGCTCCCTCCATGATTGAAAAAGCTGCTCTTTTGGCAGGAACTTCAACCCTGTACTATATCCTGCATAGTACTCTGTCATAGTCTAAGTTTAGGCACAGTGCCATTAAAATTCCACCTTTATCTTCTGTGAAGTTACATGTGATAACATACAAATATTCAGGTGTTTCAGTATTCATCCTTTTGCATAATAATCCACTAATTAATCCAGCAATTAGGAGTTTTGTGCTTTCTTCAAGTGAGGAATGCTTGAACCCATATCTTTCCCGTTAGTGAAGTGCTCAGGCCATGAGGTATTCTGCTTAACTTGTTCTCCACCCTTTCTCTTGAAGTGCATCCAAAAATGCTAACATCATGGGCCAGAAGAAACCTGGCTTTAGCTTCAGGTTCAGACATTTGGTTAGAAAGGGGAAAAAAACAGGGATGCCAGACACTCCTCCCTAATATGTATGCATATTATATGGCTGTTAAAAGAGTCTTGTGAGCAGAGTAAAGAGATATAATGACTCTTATTATCAAGCACCCTCCTGAGAAGATGGCTAAATATGTATTGTCTTCTTCTGCTTGAGAAATAAAGATTCACTGAATCTTCCTCTTCAGCATCCTTTCTGAAATTTATGGGCAAAACAATTGCAACATTCATTACCTTCGTCTTTTTCTTTTAATTAGCACTTGATTCCTGTTAAGGGCTTTTGAACATGTTCCCATGTGCTTCATTCCCAAGCAGATCATCACCTTGTAGCTATTGCATATTTGTAAGGCAGTTCTCTTGGGCTTTTTATTAAGAAAGTGCAAGAGTGCTCATGTTTTATTCTGCCAACACCAAATACGATACAACACCAGAAGTTAAAATGAGAGGCAGAAGAAAGAATTTTGTAAGAATTTTATAGTTCTCAGAGTGCTCACAGATATTCACTAGTATATAAGTGCTGTATACTGTTAAGTAATTAAATACAATTTTTACCCTGAAAGGAAGACATCCTAAGTAAACAAGAAAGATTAGAAATTAGTTATGAAATCAAGGTACAAAAGAGCAGGATGACTTGCCTCAGATAAATAAAAAATAACCAAACAGTGAACAGAAATAAAGTCAGCATGACAGTCCCATACTTCTGGTACCCAACTCAGTGCCCAGCATGACATGCATATTGTATTTCCTCACCTGGATATATTTTCATATTTGAGATACATAAGTTCCTGAAACCTCTGGTTAGACAAAGTCTACTCTTTCATGCAATTAGGCAAGCTATTAATGTTGTGGCTTGAGAACAATGCTTCCTAGTGCTTCAAAGTCCCATTGATAAGACTTTTTCAACAAGAAACATGAGTATTATTTGATGTAAAAAGAAGTTTGAGAGTTAAAACATAAAAATGGTTGAACATTTCTGTTCACGGGAGATTTTGAGTGGCTGATGGCAAAAAAATTAATGAGTGTTTGCAATTTCTGAACAGATCTTTAGACTGGACTTTCACACAGACTATGCACAAATACTTAGAATATAGACTACATACATGTGTACACATAGGGTTATGGATGTGTATATATACATTGACAAATTCTGTTCTTCATAACTGAACAATATTCCCACTGAACAGCATAAAATCTGGTCTCTATTTGAGAATACAATTCTGTAGGGAAGAAGTTAAATCCTGTTTGAAGTGCGGAATATCTTCTTGGACTCCCTTCAGCTTTACTGTATAAGAACTCAATAATTTAAGATTCAGAAATAGAAACAAAGAAGAGGAAGCTCACCAAACATGGTTTTGCTTGAGAAACACAGAGAAAAAATCTCCCTAATGTATTACTAACATTGAAAGATGATGGAAATTACTGACCTTTCAGCAGTCAGGATTATAGTTCGACTATATTGTATATGATATGATCTCTTAGTGGGACATCTTTTTAAGGGTCAGCTGCTCAAAGAAAAGGTTAATGTCTACTGTCATGTACAAAAGAGGCCTGCAAAACTTCAGCCAACTGGAAAACTCTTGTCAGTTGGAGGTTTAATTAGATTAATTTGGCTTAATTATGTATAGTACTTAATAACAGTTAAGCAGAGGCTAACTAATATACTTTAAACACAATTTTCTCAAAATTATTCTCAGCCTAAAGCAGTCTATGCCATATGTATATTTGAGTATGCAAAGTTTCCATAGAACATATTACTACAGTTTCCACAGAATATATTAATATTACTACATTTTGCCAAACCAGTCTTGTCTAGCATGTGAAATATGATGTGTCAACCATTTATTTCAGTGTTTTAACCAAAGTGAATAGTTATTGCTGCAGTTGTTGCCTCACATTTGACATACTCTGATTCAGAACAACAGTGGATTAAGTTTTAAGCATTTTTGTCACCTGTGTAGTAAAAACAGGGGAGGACATATTCCTGAAAACTTGAAAACGGCAGCCTTCCTGCTGACACATGGATTGAAACTGAATTCTGGAACGACAAAAGACTTTCTGTACTAGTTTCAAACCACGCTGAGAAAAAAGATCAGACATAAAGATTCAAATGCATTTAAGGCATATAATTGACTTTTCTAAGCCGTTCATTACAGCTGTGTGAAAATACAGTTGTTCTCAATTCAACAGTACGTGTGAGCTTTTCCTAGAAGATTGCTATGTTGTAGATGCACAACTTTGAAGTGACCCAATGCAAACAAATGTATTGCATCCTTTTGATGTGTCTGTGTTTTGCTCCACACCTTTGACTGGGGTCAGCTTACTCTCCAGCCCACTGGGTGTAAGTAGAACTTACTGGAAAAACTACTGCATTTTGCCAACATATAGTTCAAGACCAGAGAGGGAAATCTTCACTAATCACTTATGAATAAACTACCTAGCTGCTGTGTTCAGTATCAAACTAGAGAGGGATCTGGACCATAACACAAAATAGAGTATTTTATGCCTGTTGGAAACTTCCTCACTTTTTGTCTGCACTTTTCCCATGGATCTTAAAACTAAGTTTTATTAGTAGAAACCTGCTATTAACAACTTCAAATTTACACAGGCAACTATCCAGAAAAGAAGCTCTGCTCCCTCTGTGGGGAGAGACAATGCTTGACAGACCTTTCTTTCAAGCATTTCCAAGGATTTTGGCACAAAGGAAGGTTAATGAGGGAGATGGGACTCTAACTTGTACTTTTGAGATGTATTTTAGGCCATCAGTGAGCTTAGAGATGCTGAAGGATTAAACACGACCTTGCAGTTATCACACAGTTGAGGGGTACTGGTTCGATTCAAGCAGACTGGCAAAACCCCATGTGTTTTCAATTACTTTTATTTCTATACTACATTCAATTGACTAAATTATATATTTCATGTTATGCATGCATGGCGTGAGAAAGCTTTTTCCATTTTCCTTTATTTCCATTTAAAATTGAATTAAAATGAACTTGTTCTCTGAAAACATGCATGATAATATAAATAACATGCATCAGAATAGAGTGCAAGAAGTGAAAGTATCAAGTTCTCATGATTAGACGAAACTTCTTGTTCCCCCCCCACCTTTTCAGGGTCTTGTTTTGTTGATTCATTTCTGTTCCTTGGAAAAATTCCTTACAACATGACCATGAAGCTGATCAATGTATTCAGGTCACAGGAAACAGCAGAGAGAAAAAGACTGAATGTGATTTCCTGACTAAAAAGAGATACTTCTCTGCCACCCTTCCCCAGATACCTTGCCTTCAGCCCATCCTAATTCAATTAGGAATAGTATTAGGAATGTCTCAAGTTACTCCAATTGCTGTAGCAAAAGGGGAGGGAGATGATAAAAAAGTCCATTCCCCTGACCTATGTGAGACTTATCCAAAATAACTCAATTACATGTTATAAAAATAACTATTACCTATACTAGTATGTAGTGGTGATAGCTACGCGGGAATATATGCCATCATTTATAGAGTGCCTTTGACCTATTCACCTGAACTCAGATCACTAATCCATCTGGCCTGGGACAATTTCTAACACTCCCAATCTGTCAACAGTTTCAAACAGCTGCCATTTCCAAACTAAAGCCAGCCTCTCAGACAAATGTCATCTTCTTTCCCTCAAGATGTAGTAGTATTCTTCTCTTTGCTCCTCCTCTCATAAATTTCACTGATGTAACTGGTCCCTGAAAAGGTGACTGAAAAAGTGGCAGATCCAGTAGCTGATAAACCATCTTAACCTGAGATGATAAGAGATTATTCACACTCATGGTCTGGGACTCCTGATTCTAAAGAAATATGGGATTCATTTCTGCCTGAATATATAGAGTGAAACATTATACTAAAAAGTGCAAAAAGGATACATAAAAATCTACTTTTGACCTCTTTTACTGAAGAATTTCTGGTTTTATGCTTAAGAAAATTCTGTGGGATGACATTCTATCTTTATTATAACACTGCAGTCAGTGGAATTAAAATTAAATTTATATGTGAGAAGTGATGACAGAGGACTATTTGAGTGAGGAAGGGACAAGACACTCCATTGGTCCCATTTGCTTCAGATTTCCACCCACAAAATTTCCATAATTTTTAATATAGCCAGGAGTTTTTGGGAGTCATCTGTTGGTAAACCAAGATCTCTGCTGTCATTGTCAACTGCTTCTCTGTGTGGCATGAGCTAGTTCAAATACTTCTGTATCATGGTCCTCTGTACAGCTCAGATGTGCAACGAGATATCCAGAACAATGGTGGACATCTTATGTTTTTATATCTGGCTATAACATGTAGTTACAGAGAATATATTTTTATGCATTCAGTAGAGGAGTTTAAGCTCCTGTAAAGACTCAACAACAAAAAAAGTTAGATTTTTTTTCACTAAGCAGATTGTCTGGCATTTTCATCTTGAGACAAATTTGTTATCCAGTTGCAGAGAGACCAAGTAACACTACCAAGGAAAGTGCTTAAGGTATGATAAAAGGTTTTTAAATTATTTCCCCTGCATCCCTGAGAAACAGTGCATTAGCAACCTAGGGTGGTTGGAAGTATGGCTTTACTTGTATTTATTTTTCTGTTACTGAATCATTAAGACACAAGTAATATGATAATTCCCAAGGAATGCCAGCAATATTTTTATGTAACACCAGAAATACAGCTACTTACAAAGGCAAATGCAGCAATAGCATATTAACTACCATGAACCTAATTAGATATGTTAAAATAGTGGATTTTACACCTCTGCCTCACAAGGTATCGTACGTAGAACTCTTGCTGGAGTCAATTATACCTATTTCTCCAATTAATTCAGAACGAGCTGCAAGTACTCAGCACTACTGAGGCTGTTTAATAAGAGCATAAGCCACAGCCTTTGGAAGTGGAAAAAAATTCTTTAAAAGGCGAATTATACAGAACTGGATGTTTATGATGAAAATGGGTAACACTGTAGATAAAAACCCTATAGCACTCGATGGAAAATACAGAGGTTTTGAGCAATCCTACAGAATTTAACAGATAAGGCTATGTTTGGAGCATGGCATGCAGGAACCTTTAAAAAGAAACTATGTGAAACATATCTTGTATCAAGTCCTCAAATATTTTATATTACTTTGACTGGGACCTTCTTAAGTGTTAGCATAAACAGGACAGTTTCATTGATTTTATCAGGTTTTTTTCTTAACCAGGGGACACTACCTAGTGGGCTTTTTTTTCCATAAGATTTCCACTAAAACAGACAAAAAAATTCGAGTTCCCAGAAAACAGTCTTAAGGAGAAATTGGTGTAACTGTTATTCCAGGTTAAGTCCTTTTCTAACTCTAAGTCTTTAGAAAATCCACTCCATACAATCCAGATATTGCATAAGTACACAGTTTATCTCATTATATTTATCTAACTAGTCATGGATAAGAAATATGGGGTTTTTTTCCCTTTATCTGAGCACTAGTAAATAGAGTTTTTTTCTCTAACAAATCCCATTTTACTGTATTAAAAAGAAGAATTTGTTATCAGTCAGCTAAGTGAAGGTACTTTAGTCCTGATAAGTCCCAGTTCCAGAAAGGTTTGGTTTATGCTTAAAGCTTTAGTAACTGAGTGGGAAACATGTTAATTCATATGGAATAATGAAATCAGAAATAGTGAAAATTTGTTACAGCTTCTTTGTACAACTGCAATGATAGAATAAACTCTATTTTTAAAAGAATCCTTTGGTGTTAAACCTGATACTCTATCAGCTGTAGGAGAAACAGGCAAATTCCTACTGGCTAAAGTATTCCAGGGCTTCAAAAATATGGAAGCTAATATTGTTGCTTATATGATGTGATGAAGTTGGCAGGAGTTGTTTTTTCATGAGCAGTGACAAATTTGTACAAAATTTGAAAGCTGTATATCCAACAGTGTTCAGTGACACCTCCCAAAATGTGACTGATTTTTGAGAATTCAACAGCATCCAAAAATACTACTGATAACTTATTCTACTTCAAATTAAAGAGTGAAGACTATGGGCGTTCCTAAGGAACGGGCTACTGGAGTTTCTAGTGTGTGATAATCCTACATTCCTCCAAAAAAGGGAAGGGTGTAAAATGAGTAAACACTAAGGTACGGCAATGGTAGCCTAAATGGTCTGCAAGAAGGATTAGGGTCAAAATGAAAACGGCTTTACCTTGGAAATTTCTTAGGTGACAAGAATAAAGAGCTGAAACAAACAGTAATCTGACACAATTTTTACACCCCTCTAAAAATATAAGCACAGTCACTGTGGATTCATGATGAAAACTTCATAATACCACAAAACCAAGACCGCCTACCTTGCCACCCATTTTAACCTCTGGATAGAACTGATGTATGATTGATAGACACTAACTATGGAAATATTTCACAAGGGGCAGAAAAGTAAGGTTTTCCATGGGTATTACTGTTTTCACAAACTACCTTGGCTCTGTAAATATCTCTGGTTAGAGTAAATGCAGAGGATGCTCTGCAGCTATTTATCCTGTGCTGTAACCTGGGGAGCCTGCTGACTGGGCTGACAGTGCTCCCACATATGCCACACTGGAAAAAAAAGACCCAAAGTACACCATACCTCAGGTACACAGCCCTCACGTGAGAAAAGGCTTCCAAGGGGAAAGGGGGCACATTGAGTTCCACACTCACACCTCAGCTTCTGGAGTTGAGGTTGTGAAAGACAGTTTGGACAAAGACAGTTTGGGTTTTGATACTGCTGCACTACAGGCAGGTTAAGAGCATGCCAGCTCCTCAGAGGCGAGTAAACCCGCATCTGCAGTCAGCCAGAGGCATTATCTGGAAGATTTTTGACACGGGGCCCCTTTTACTTTAGGCATGGATGGGATTATGAAGAGAACATGCTAATGTTTGCTAACCACAACAGAGCTGCCCTGTTTGACACCACACAAAGCAATGATACTGTAAAAGTTCTTTGGGGTCTTTATGGAAAATAGATCCTTGTTTTAATTCAGTTCTATGATTAGTTACTGCTTCATACATTTTCTTTTCCCCTTTTTTTTTATACCCACAGGGGACACCCACTCACAATCCTATGCAGTTTATAAACCAGAGTTTATTTTCTGTTAGCACAGCAATACCTCAATGCTGTGTGAGAACTCAAACATTAGTGGTGCAAACAGAAAGCCTATTTAGAATTTATCATGGCTCACATTGTCAGATTTTTTTCCCTAACATTAGATCTACTGAAACATCTGTAAGTCTGCTCTGCTAAATAAAAGCGCCTAAGCTTTTAGAAGAGAATGAAAGCAGCTCTTGTAGATTTTGTGTTTACAAGATGTCATATGGTACAGCTTGGTCAGGATATTTTTGAAGTTAAATAGTGTTTAGAGAAGTTCCAAAACAAAAATCAATCCAAGAAAAAAATTCCAAAGAGAAGATTTCTGGTTTGTAAAATGTTGAAGTGTTGTCAGCCTTACTTCCTTTTGAGTAAGGCTGATCTATAAAAAATGGCTTTGCCTATGTAGCTCTAGCAAAGGGAATTGATTTAATTTTCTTTTACAGATGGAATGATTATGTTTGTACAGGCCTGGAGGTATGGTGCTACCTTATTTCAAGAACAATCAGTCCAAATTGTGCTGCAGCTTGTGGGTACACAAGGGCTCTCACCCCACTCCCCTTTTCCATGAAGGAAAATTCCCTGAGCACTGGATTACATACTGAAATACCTCTAGTTCCAAGAAGGCTACTTGAACATTTGACTGCAACCTTGTTCCAGGTGTGCCACGTGTCAGCACAGGCTCTAGAAAGCCAAATATCTTCAGAGAGAGTACTGAGATCTTTCTGCCTCTCAAGTACAACACCAAGCTAAACTAAAAACAAACATCCTAGTTTAGTATGCTTTAGTAATCTGCTTGGGAATGTGACATTCCCTGAGAGCAGATGTGTAGCTTTCTCCTTCTGTCCTCCTCTGATAATTTAATTTCATTTTTGCTAACCTGAATGTTATACGAATTAGTTTTTCAAGCTACAAATTCCCAAACAGGCTTCTGATTAACCTCTGTGTAAGGATAGAACACACTTGTGCCGAAATTCCCCAGACAGACCACAACTCACACAGACTTCTGTGTCTTTCCTCTGGTGGGGATCTTGGGAGTTTCCATTTGTCTGAGGAAGGGTTGTTGATCATGCCCATGACTCTTCTCCTACTTCACCTGAGTCTCATGACTGTGTTTTTAGGATGTAATGATCAAGATCTCAGTGTTCCTTAAAATGGCAAAGAAAATTTCTAGCTTCTGTGATTGTAGAAAAACTCTGAAAATGTGGAATGCTCCTCTAGACTGAAGAATTTGGAAGTCAAATAAAATCCTTTCCTCCTCTTTATCTTTCAGGTTTTTATCGTTTTTTAGCCAGTTTCTTTCTTTAGTATTATTTTGTTTTCTTTAGAGATGGTGGAGGTATGGGAATTAACTCATGCATTTACTAATCTATTTTTTATTCTTTGAGGCTGACATTGAGCTTTTGATAGCCTTCTGACTATAAGGATTATGCTGATTTCATTATAACTGAATTGACAACTAGTCTCCAAACAGCAGCAGCTAACAAGTCCTTCCCAAAAGCAGTGTGCCATGATCTATTGGAACCAAAGACAGACCCAAAGGAACTCTTTCCTTGTAGTGCTTATGGCAGTCCTAAAGCAAAGGCTGGGATAAGCCTGTAAGAGGAAACACTGCCTGGCTGACAGTTGGGGTAGCATTCAGTGGATGGGAAGAATTTGTAGTGCATGTGTCAAACCAACTATTTACTTCTCAGTATTCTGAGAGGGGTGCAGAAGTCTTTCCTTTTCCCCCTTATAAACAGCCCTGAAGCCTGAAGGTAAGGTTTCAATGCTGGACAACCAAGACATTTCTTGTTTAATTGTTAGTTCCTTGCTTGTGTAATTTTAGATGTGAGTAATTGTTTTTCCCCCCTCTTTTATTTTTTTCTTTCTTGCATCAGTGGAAACAAAATATCAGAAGTATGGGAATATTGGAGCAAGTGGAAAGAGTGAAAACAACTGTTTTCCTGGAATATAGTGTTATGCCATGGGGTCAGAAACAGATGAAGCTAAACAATGACAGAAGAGAGTGCCGCTAAACATACATTTTTTTTCTTGTTCCATTTTGAGCCATAAAATATTCAAAGCTACTATTTTTTTTAAAACTATTTTTCTGCCTTCTGAAAAGCTAGATCAAGATTTAAACTACTGTTGAATGATTGCTTTCTTTTCTTTTTTTCTTTTCTTTTCTTTTCTTTTCTTTTCTTTTCTTTTCTTTTCTTTTCTTTTCTTTTCTTTTCTTTTCTTTCCTCTCAGTGTATGTAGTTTAAGTATGGCTTCTGTTGCACAAGAAAAATTGCAACAGACTCTGTACACCAAAGAAACTGCTGCTTGTAGTTATCAGGAACAACGTGAAGGACTGAGAAGGGAACCTGCTGGTCTGTATTTAACCATAGTATTTTGAAAAAAATGGTTCAAGAAAGAGTCATTTACTCAGTTTACTAAGAACAAGAAATTCTACAATTAAATAGTCTTCAAATCAAACAAGTCATCCTCTGAGAACCCACTGCTCACTGGAGGTCACCCAAGAAAAATTAGTTTAAAGTTATCTACAATGCCAGATACTTGATTTTCAAGTTTGAAATATTTCTTTAGGAAAAACTTTTTTTTTCTTCTCTCAGTTTTTTTTTTTAAACAAGGTTCCATTTTTAAATTACAGATTTGTTTACTTAAGAAAAGAATTCCTTAAAAATATCACAGAGCTGTAAGATATTTTTATTGTAGGAAAAAGGTGAAACTGTGTCTGAAATGCAGATTCCCTATTTTAGTTTTCTATCAAGTGGTAGCTTTAAAAATCACTTCTGATTAATTGCAAGCACTAATGAAATTAGTAGGCCTTCTCACATGTTTCCAATTAAATACATGAACAAGTGTTCTGGATCTGACAGGCTACACTCTTCAATAGGTCCAGAAAAGCATTTTTAGCTTTTTTTTTTTTTTTTTCCCCTCCTGAAAATAAATGTAAATACTTCCCTCAAAAAATGAGCCCATAAACAATAATAAAAAATTTACATTATACTTTCTGAAGATAATGTTTTTCCTGGCCTGGCAAGATGCCCCAGTCACCAGCCCATGAAATTCACAGACACTCAGTCCTGCTACCACAGAGTAACTGTTTTATTTTGGCTGAGAAGAGCAAGTTTCCAGCTGGACAACAGTCTGTAGCCCTTTACATACACTGGAAGATGCCACATAACAATGTTTTTTTTAAAAAAGAAGCTACACAAACTTTGTCTTGGTACCCACAATTTACAGTAGGTTTTTTTGTTGGCTGTAGTACTCTATGGAGTGAAACAAGAACACATGAGGTAACTCCCCTGATATTTTTGAGCTCTGAATAAAAAATTACCCAGAATGAAAATGGTTCATGCAAAATTACTAAATTTCTGTACTGTCATACAGCAGTATCTTCACTGATCATCCTGTGTGTAACAACAAAGGCACCACCAGATCACTCAAACTGATCTTTACCTTCTACATTACACAAATCAGCCACTCTAGAAATTCCTTTCCATGCATCTTTTCCACTTCTGCATTAGCTGCAGGTCTTATATTTATATCGGACTTGGTGCAACAGTTGGCCAAAGCCACAGTACTATTTCCTTTCAATCTCCTGTGATTTGCGAGATCTCATAGGCCCTTTCCATCTTTTCCACATGCTTTCTTTATGTCCAGTTATTTTGTCTAAGTTACTGATCTTACAATCTTTACATTTACAAAGCAGCCAATTCTCAGTCCCTTTTCTCTAGAGCTGCTGCTTCTTACCAGTTTCAGGAGAGTGTCCTTCTCCTAGAAATTCTCTTTTTCCACCTAAAAGCAGCAGGATGCTGATTTTTAGAGTACTTCCCTTTCCTCTCTGCCCATGGTGTTGAGGCTGGGGCATGCCTCCCTACTGGACTAAGGGGAACTCACTGTGTACTTCCCCTTCTAGCCTTCCTCACTCCTGGTGCATCAGGTGCCTGCTCTACTGCCAGAGGATAGCTGGTAGTAAGGATAAACACTGGTTAGCAATGGTGACACAATTATTGTGATGTTAGAGGCTATATGGAGATGAAGTTAAGGCCCATTGTCTTCATTATGCTTCTTCAGTGCCCAGTGAAAAAAAAGCAAAACTTGTATCCTACTGTCACTCAGATTCCATGATTTTCATCTGACAATTTTTCCTTGGCCTCTTCCTCAAAATACAGTTTTTATGACACTCTCATAAAACCACAAAAGAAGAGTTGTGAAGGGCCAGAAACAAGGAACCTTCCCCAGCCCTGCCATAGGGCCCTGACAAAAACCAGAAACTGGAGAGCCAGATCAGAGGAATGAATGGTCTGATTGTCAACTCCAAGCCCTCAGATCACCTGCTTGCGATTTGTTGTTGTAAGAGTGGGTTTTTCCATCTCTAGCCCATGCAATCTAAATCAATAGCAAGATCTTTGGTGCCTCATTTACAGGTGATTTGAAAATCAACGATTCTGTAAAGCCGCTGCCTAGCTGAGGGGACCTAAAACAAAGCCTGTGATTTTTATGGTGTCCTGAATACTATCTTCTGGAAATCAGACTCCTGTTAGAATTCATACTTTTCAGTTTCTCTGACACTTTGACAAGCTCTTGGATTAGTTGTGGACTGTCTTACAGGAGAAATTTTAAAATACAGTTAAGGCAAAAACTTGCTAGGAATGTCCTGGATATAAACAATCCCATTGGTGGTTTCCACAGCAAGGCTTTTGCGTTTTTCTGTCAGAGGTTTGCAAGACCTCCCTCACAAATCTCATCCCTAATTTCTTTACTATTTTTTAAATTTTGCAGAATGTCTCCGAAACATGAGAATTTTGTAAATAGCAAGTCAAAAAGTAGACAACGTAATTACAGGAGGCTAAAAAAATTCTGGAAATTACGACCTCATCATGAATCTGATGTTAATCATGTGCAATAATAAATGAAGTTCTGAGAAGAAAACAAAGTGATGGCTGAGAGACAGTCTAACAACAGATACAAACAAAAGTGGTTTAACGACAGTAACAACCAACCAAAGAAACCTACCCCCCCCCCAAAAAAAAAAANTCTATTCAAAATTGTTCCGCAACAAGTCTCAGTGGAATCTTTGGGACTGTGGTCCCCATATTTTCTCAGCTATGTGCTTCACAAAAAATTTAGATCGGAAGATTCATGGGAGTTCTTGAGTGTTCTTAGCACTCTGACTTTTGTTCTTGCTTTCGTGCTTTTGCTCAGCACCTCAACAGTTAGACCACTCTTTTGGGACTTGAAAAACCTGGGGGGTTTTTTCCTCCCTTTTTTACAGCAGATTGCTGGCTTAAAAATCCCTCTCCAAAAATTTCTGGAGAGCACCTTGGAGAAATCTGGGATCAGAGTAGCCTCTGAATGTTTCTGTGAAAACTGCTCCATTTTGAATGAAATAATTAAATACTTGCTAAGGTGCTGGCCTTGAGGAGAGGGAACTTGCCTGAAAGGGGAGAAATTAATATTTCAGACTGCTCTGATTAGTAGTTCACTATTTTATGTTAAACCAAGTAGGGAATGGATCTCTTTAAAGACCTATTCACACATTTCACTGCTTGTTTTTCTCATGTGCCACCCCAGCTTAGGTGGGGAGTATGAATGTAATACAGCTCTAGGAAAACCTGGAATTTTGTGCTCAGTGTTTCCCGTTGCTTGGTTTGGTGCCTTTCAAGGCACTGTCAGACTTTGCAAAGCCTATTCTTATGTGCCCAACTGTCCCCACACAGCCTTGGTACCTGACTGGGGTCTAGTGAATTAAGATATGTGTAAGTTCTTCCTTTAGATTTCACCTCTAATTATTTTCTTATTCTTTACAAAATTCCTATTCAACTAAAAAGCAATCCTTCTGCTAATTGTAGCAGGATGTGGCAAGTATTTTGCTGTAGCAATGTATATGTATGGATTGGAATATGTGAGATACCTTCTGCAGGATCCTTAGTTGTATATAATTTCCTCCCCTGCCAATGTATGTCAGTCACATTGTTGGAGGTGATTCAAATTTGGGATGTAGAAAATGCATTTATATTCTTTCCTAGGGTTTTCTGATTGCTGAAATAGCCTCCACACTATCAAGAATTTTTCCAGAAGCAAAGAATTTAGATGGACTTTTTCTAGTAAAACTGCAATTAAATTTTTCTTATTTTTTTTTCTCCCCCAAAGGCAGGGAACCAATTGTACCCTCAACGGGTGCACAGTAAAAAGCCACTGAAGGTTGTTTTCATTCTTTTTTTTATCCCCAAAGGTCTGAGGAAAACACAGAGGATATGAGTATGAATTAACACATTGCTTCATTTAGCATCTCATGGGAATCTGATACCTGGGGAACATTAGTTATCAAGGCTGAAAATAATAAAGTAATCTGTTTCATTCAATACTATCTAGTTTACACTGCTGTTTCCAGATTATAATGTTGCATTTAATTACAATGCAGAAAAAATTACCTGTCATACAATAAATTTAATTGTCTTTCCCAGATGCTGGTCTTCCTTGCAGCGGTGTAAAGCCAAACAGTTTCAGCAATTTGACTCTTGTCCTTAGATATCTGAGAAGTTTCTGCTTACCAAGAGTTTCAATTCCCCCTTTAAGAAGGGTGTTAAATTTCTTGGGTGAAAAGAGTAATAATTATATCATCATTGTGGTTCCCATGGGGTGTACACTGAGGATCCCGCAAAGATGAAAAATAAAGAACTTTGACTGAAAATGAAAGTGATGACTCGCAACAGATTCTATGCTGTTGTCTGTGTTGCCCTGCTTACAAAACATTTTTCAGGGTTTCTTAAGAAAATAAACTAAATAATGTTTTAGTGGTGTTCATACTGTGAAAGCCAATGAGCCCAATTACTTCCCATCCTGAGAACAGAGAAACAAATAAAATTCCAAAGCAGCAGGTCTAAGGACTCTAATATTCAAACTCTCCTCTCTTGTTTCTCCAGAGATTCTTCCAGTCCCCACTGTCTGGCACTGGTTAACCTGTGCTTTGCAGGACTGTGACACCCATACATTGGTGGTACTTAAACGCTGATTTGCAGAGAAAGGGTTCATCTTCATTTCACCTAGGAAAGAATGCAAAGACAGCTAGAATTTTAAAAACTCATCTGGTTCATTAATAACTTTGTGACTCTGCTATGAGCTGCTAATTAGATATATCTAACTGCTTGCAGGAGAAATGGCACATCAGATTTGGAAGTGCATCTCAAATGCATTGTACTAAACGATCACAGAACAAAGCATTGTCAAACAAACAAAAAAAAAGGTTGAAGCATGTGACAGGAATATTTACCCACATCAATTTTTTTTCCTTATCATGTGTAAGTGGACACTGAATCTTGGCACAAGCCCGGCCAACTGCAGGCCAAGGGTTTCACAGAACTGTTCTAACCACCAATCTGTTTCTTTTTGGGTTTTTTGTAAGATCAGGACATTTCTGTCTGTAAGCTGACCCATTCCTTAAGCATATATACATGTCACTTGAGGATTTAAGAGTCAGAGACATGGAGAGACTGTCCAGATACCTCTTCGACAGTTCAAGAGACAACTCCAGAAGGCTGAAATACCACAGGGATTTGAAACAGTGTGTGCAAAGTCTCTATTTCTTCAGCTTGTTAAAGTAGTTTCTATAATTTCATATGCATTAAAAATAAATGCATAGCAAGTAGTATTTTAAACTAACTTTCTGTTATACTGTCGGCATCATCTCCAAAACAGTCGTATGTCTTAATGACATTCCATTTATTTAACTGCTTTTCTCATTAAAAACACAGACCTGGTAGGACTGATTGCTCAATGTTTGACTCCAGATTATACAGATCTGCCTGTTCTGAAGAGACAAAAAGCCAGGGCAGAGCAGCAACCCCAGAGAAGGGAACTTCCCTGTTAAAATTTACCAGGTTGAGGAACAGCATGCATTGCCTGATCCACTTATTATCCAGGAAATTACTCATCACTCTTAGTGATTCTTACTGAAAATACTAAAATAATCTGGGAAACTGTGTCCTTCAACTCACAGTGAGTCCAGCCCTATTAATATGGTCAGGCATTATTCTGCACATAGAGGGCTTTTTAAAATGAAGTTAAACACAAAAACCAATGAAGTACTTTTCATTTCATTTTGTTTGATTTATCTGGAAAGCAGATTTTACCAGTGCCCTGAAATAGGTTTGTTATAACACAGTACAGATCTATGCACTTTGAGGTTTGAAGTCCTCAGTTTTTTTCTCTTCATAAGGCTGGCATGACTGAGGCTTTGTACTCTGAGGCCAGGCCCTTGATCTAAGAAAGCAGAAAAAAAAATGTCATAGTGATTTCTTATACTCCCAGTGTTTGTGTTTAAGCTCTCCCCTGGCTAAAATTTGGGGGTTGCCCTTGCATTGAGGACTTTGGGAACCAACAAAAGCCAGTACTCCAGATTGTAAAGAGCCTTTCTAGGGACTCTTCCCCACTTGTGCCAAAGGATGGAGAATGTGAAGGGCCTGTGGTGCTCAGGAGCTCTCTGAAAGCGTGCAGTGATAACACTGATGAAAAGCTCCAAGCTGCGCTGCTCTCTGAAGAAGGGCCCTTAGGAGTGATTTAGGAGCACAATATAGACCCAGCCATAATGTTCCAAGCATGGCTGCCAGAAAGAAAGGCCCCTCCAGGACACCCATGAAAAGTTTTATTTGTGAAAGGCCCCATGTACTCTTAATTTCCAATCAGTACATGGTGGCCCTGAGGCTCAGTTGGAGAAGTGGTGCTGTCAGGCCCCCAGAATACTCTGAGCATGTCAAAATGGCACCTCCAGTCTCTGAGTCTCTGCTGCATTTTGTGGGATGTGCATCCCAAGGATAGTATAGTATGTTCAGCAGAGCATTCCTATCCACAAAGTACACACTTTGTGTCCTATTTCTTGCCTTTGTGCTTCAGGAGGCTCTCCTGTATTGCACAAGATCAGCTGTTGGGTGACACAAAATCATGATTTCATGTACTCCTTGTGAAATCAATTGGGGCTAATACAAGGAAATTCAAGGGGTTGATAAAAAAATGGAGATTACAGGTTATTGCCTCATTTCCTGACTTTATTCTGCTGATGGACCACTCTGTGTGCAAAGATCAGAGTTAAAATATGGTTCAACAGGTTGCCATTTGGTCTCGGTGACCTGCAGCCCAAGAAGACATGAGTAACACACTGAGATTGGAGCGGTATAATAATACAAACACTGCAGTGATGTACCAGGTATTGCCTGAAGGCACCAGCTTTCAAATGAGACTTTCAGCTCTTTATCTGAGCTCTAGCATTTTGTAGACAAATGATCACACTGCACTTTTGAAAAGAGCATGGGGACAAGCCCAAGTTTCTAACTAACATTCACCTTCTTAACACATCATATAACATACAGGACTGTTACTGACTGAATCTTGGCTGTTAATGTTTGCCTACATAGCCATTGTACTCACCAGCACCTAATTCATCTGAGAGTGGTCTCAAGGATTTTGAGAGAGATGTTAAATAAAACTAAATTACATTTTTCCATTTTGTCTCACATATAAATCTCTATAAACATAAACCAATTCTGTGTGTGCAGTTTGAGTACAAGACTTGCTTCTGCGTAGTATTAAATGAGAGTTTTTCACATCCTTACTTAGAAGCAGCATGATTTCTGCCTTCAGTGTTAATAACATAATCAAAGGGACTGGAAGATTTGCAAAAAATCAGAGCCCTCTATCTGAATAAGCAACTCAAGTCACAGGTGCAGCACTTTCCTGAACACATGCATCTGCATGTAAAACAAAGGCCATGTTAACAGCAGAGCTCCCGATGCCAGCATTTCCACCTTTGTTATCATTGGATCCAAATTTTACTTCTGCAAGCACCAGTTACCTAGCAGTGGTTTAATTTCTCTGTGGCCTGTAGGCTGTTCTCTGCAGAATGCGATCTCACATTAGGACTCAATTTTTTTAGGAGTTTGGAGAAGTAAAAGACCTTGATGGCAAGATAATTGTGAGCTCAGGGAACCAGGGGTCCCACTCCAAGTCACTTTGATCTGCTGATTATGGATTTGTTGAAAACTAGATTTAGTTTCTATATATTATGTGCATTATCTTTGTGATATCTGACAGAGTTGCATCTGAATGCAAAGGCCAATAAAAAGGTTCATGTGCTGAGTGCACAGCTTGCTGGGGAAATTAATATACATTATTAAGGCCACCAAATGCCTGTGCAAAACTGCAGTAATGTAGAGAAAGGAATAAAAGATGGTGTTTTGAGAAAAAAATATGTTTTCCATTTACCTAACCATTTATCAGAGGGATGATTTCATTTTGGTATGTTGTCTCCCCCTGACCTTTCATTCTCCTGAACAAAAATCTGAGTCATGTAAATCATATATATATAATGCACAGAATAGACATTAAGTGCAAATCTAACTTGTACAAAATGTTGTGTAAAGACTCAATTTAACATTTTTTTTAATATTGCATACATGCTTTTCTAATAGAAATACCTCCTCAAAAACCCCACCAAAAAACAAACTAGTGAAGATAAACATTCAGTATTCGTACAGAACAGCAGACTATTTCAGTTTTCAATGTGAAAATATATTGGTATCACTATTTACTTATTATTTGTTTAAAAAAAATTGCAAGCACTAGAGCTGGGCAGAACACAATGCCAAATATCCCTGCAGTCTGTTGCATTTTATTTTTGGGAGTTGTATGAAGTTTTGGAATCTAAAAAGAATATAAGCAAGAATACAAACATATATTCCTGGAAAACAGGATATGTGTGTATGTTATTAAAAAAAAATAACCAACCCTCCAATATATTATTGGATCTATTTCTTACTTCAGTGTACAAATAGGTAGAAAACCTGAGAAATTACTTACAAATGTTGCAAACTTTTCAGCATGATGACTTGCTATGTGAGAAATGTTCAAAGTAACAAAATTCTTCAGGAGATCAGAAAAGAACAAAGGGATTCTGTAGAAACAATAGAGCAAATATATCTCAAGGATAACCCCACTGAGATCAGTGGAATTGCACTAGGGATATACTTGGCCCAGTGACTCCAGAAATGATGTTAATGAGAAACCTTAACACTACTGCCAGAGAAATCTCTATTTAAACCATGCTGTGGTAGTTCATGTGAAAAAGTAAATGGGACCTTTACACGAACTGCACAGCATGTGAGTGTGAATCAACAGGCTATATAATAAATTGCTTTGGTTTCCTTCTCCCAGACTTAAGGAAATGTATTATATTGTAGCATTTGAGACATTAGAGTGAAGGTTATGTCATTATTCCATAATGCTCTGAAAAGCCTAACTGGCTTCAAAACGGGCCTGATGCTGAAAAATATACCATAATTCTTACAAAAAAGAGAAACTGTAGATCAGATTTAATGAGTGAAAAATCCTTATTAAAAGTCCCCCGTTTGTGTAAAACTTGATCTGGTAGATGCCAGTAAGCTCTGGATGAGGAAATGTTTTGTAAGATAAAAGCCTCATTTTTTTTCAAAGGAAAGCAAACCTGAATAGGTTTCTAACAAAAGTTTACTTTCTTATAGGAATTAGCAATGATTTAAAAAGTGCAGAGGAATGCAGTATCTGACATCCTATGACATGATATATCCTGAAAATACTTAAAACCACAGAATTTGACCTATCAGAGAAAGGAGTGACCCTTTCAACTTAAACTGCTGATTGTAAAAAAAGTAAGACAGGACCAAGATCATTTTTAATTTAGAGTAAAGTACTCACACATAATAGAAGGTGAAGATGCCTGGGGATTTCTCTATCCTGCCTCAGACTGAATGCAGCTCTTACATAAAGCTGTTCACCAGCAGATTTGAAGGCACTCCACATTTGTTGTTCCTTGGGACAAGAGGAAACTGAAATACTGAAAGATAAGGTGGGCAGCATCCCTGAGATGGGGACTAGTAGTGGAATCAGGATCTCTCAACACCTGCTGATGCATTTGGGCAAAATCCAGCAATATCTCCACACTCAGTCATCTACATAAAATATAACTGATCCTGCAAGCTCTTTTCTGTTTGAGGATGCTGGCTTCAGTCTCCATCAAAAGGCAATATTTTGTTTCCTAATCTAGTGTCTGTTTGCAGTGTAGTGTTCAAACTGTGCAAAAAAACCCAAACCCAAACAACCCAAAAGACCCTCAACAGTCTGTGGGTATGTGAAAGAGATTATAAATGTAGTACCTGCGTGCTGGACTGAGCTCTGCACCAAGTTTGGTGACCGTGGACGTCACTTCCAGTCCTCCAGTCCTATGAACTGTGATTTCATTCCAGAAGTCACTGGAAAAGAAACGGCAGCATTTCATAGATTTTATCTAGCACATGCAAAATGACCATGTCCTGACATTTCAGCTGTTGAAAAGAGCCAGTATTTACTACCTCACATGAAAAAGAGCAGAAGGCTAAAATACGTAACAAAGTAAAGCCATGATTTGAGACAGATGAACTCATTTAGGTAAAATAAGACCCAACCTTCATCTGAGCTTCAAACTGAAACTGAGTTAAAGCTGTCATTGAAGCAAAACTAAAAGTTATTCAATTTATTTGTCTTCCAGTTCTCATTTTTACTTATGAGACTATTGAACTGCTGGTGAGATTTAGGAGAGAGCGGTTCCTGCTGTCGGTACAGCTTTCTGAGTGATACCGAGCCAGGCACTCAGCCTCTCATGCCTCACTTTCCAGTCACAGCCTGGTGTTCCTGCTTCCTCTCCTTGCTGTCTATGTACTTCACAGACTTTAAAACAAGAACTACTTTTTATTATGTGATTACACAGTGCCTGAGGTCCCTCTTTCAGTCATTGTGTCCAATGTGTTTGCAGTACAAATAATGATGTTGATGAAAATATTTTTATCTGCATGTCCCACAATGTCATCTAGACGAATAAATATTTTTGAAAGAGATAAATTCTTCATGTTCTATTTGGTTTAGCATTGTGAATATAATTCATGTGAATTGAAAAAGTATTAGGAAAAGAGAAAGAACTGTTGCATGCAGTTTTGCCTGCACCATATAAAGCCCATGGTATTCCCATTCAAAAGTTAGAAACAAGCAAAAGCACTGACTACATTTTAATCCATACTTTATGGTAAGCAATTATCATTCTGCTATGTGTCATTTCTCTCTATATTGTTACAATAATGCCCTGGGTTTTTGCATGAATACTTTGGACTAGAAATGTCCCACAAAATAAAATGGAAAATATTTTTGTAGAATAAAATGTTATACAACTCAGCATGATTGCACTCATAATTTACTCTAGGATGATTTAGAAATGTTAATTTCTCTATCTGGAATTCATAAATAGCTCAAACACTCCCAGCTGAGCATAAAAATAACATATGTTTAATGAAAACTCTCTTTTGGGTCATTTAGCTGCTGTTTCTAAGCTGGCCATTTTCATCCTGTTTTGAGTTGGCATGTATGGCACAGAAAGGAGTCAGCAAAATACCTTCATTATTCCTACAACTCTTCATTTGTGAAACAGTCTTTAACCAAAACCAATAATCCTTAAAATAGCTCAGGATATTAGGAAAAGTGAGGTCTTGAAGACTCATCAATTGATTTCTTCAAAGGAAGAAAATACTAGTTCGAGCCTCTCATCCTTTCTGTTGGGGCTTAAAGGATCTCTTCACCTTTCCTTTCCTTTCCACTGCCAGTGCCCCGTTTTGTCTCCCAGCCACAAGGCACCTAGGGAATTCCTTGCACTTATTCATTCTCTTCTTATATGATTCAGTGGATATTAATCTGGAAAACAGTGGCATAATAACTTCATGAAGGATTCCACTCACCATAGAGTCATAGAATCATTAAGGTTGGACAAGCCTCTAGTATCAGTGAGTTCAACCATTAACCTTGCATGACTAAGTCCACCAGTAAATCATGTCCCTAAGCACCACATCTACACATTTTTTAATCCCATCACTTCCCTGGGGAGCATGTTCCAATACTTGACCATCCTTTCAGTGAAGAAATTTTTCCTAATCTAAATCTCCCAGATTCATTATCAGATTTTTTATTGTTAAAAAAAGTTTACTCATATTGCAGGAATCGAGCAAATCCCAGTAAATACATAATAACTAACAGAATTTTCACTTTCCCCAGGCTTCTCAGAGAAGCAAGAAGTAAAAAAACAAGGTGAGCAAACTACCCAGCATTCTTAAGGGCTATTATAGTATTAAAATTGCATCTGTTGAACCCCACTTCTATTCCCTCTTCCCGAACAACAACAAAAAAAAAGCAAAATAAAGCCAGGTTCAGATACTGAGGCTAGATTTCAGAAGAGATGAAATGATATTTCGAACCCCTATCAGGATCTTTAGAATCAAGAAAAGAAGTCTGAAAATCAGCCTGAATATCACTATAAAAAGATTCAGTGCTTGAGGCATTGTTGAAACTGGGCAGATAAGGCACAGAAGATCCATTCTACTTAGAATTTTGAATGAGCAGAAAGAAAGTCTAATACACGCATTACATACTCACATGATATAAATATACCAGTTGTATTTTCCAGAGTCCTAAAAAAATCAAAAATTAAAAAAAGAAAAAATCCCCAATGCAGGCCAACTGGAACAAGTAGTAAAAACTAATGTTAAAGAGGGAAAAAAGGAAAAAATCGTGAAAGAAATAAAAGATATCTGGTTTGAAGATCTTCCATAATTAACATGTGCAGTGTGACACAGTGTTGCCTCTGCTTGCCTGTGAAGTATTTATAGATTTTGATAGGTTTTTCTTTTTGCAGCTGTGCTGAACAATTTTTGAACGTTACCACAATCCAAATACAAGTAACTACTACAATAACAAAACGTTGTGAATCATTCTGTAATTATCTTTCAGCCTGCTAATAGTAACTGTGTTAATCATTTAAGTGGTTTGCTGTACTTCCATCCTTTTATACAGCAGTATTTAAAAGTGTTCACATCACTCTGGCAAGGTACATTGCTGAGTTTATGTCATGCCGGTCACTATATGGTTAAATTACTAATTTGAAAACCTACTAAAAATGACTGTAAAGTGAGTAGGTCACTCACAATCATTCATGGAAAGGCAGGAAATATGTTAAGGCAATAGAATATAGGTTTGCTCTAATGTTTAAAAAGAGAAGCATATAAATCACTGTGTCATGGCATCTAAAATATTACAAAACTGTCTCAGCTGTAACAGCAGGCTGCAGGGCAATATTTACTGCTAATTATTGGTTTTATGGGTATTCGACTTTGGTATTTCTATTTCCTTAGTACCACTCCCCCAAAGAGATTTAAATTACAAATTTCTGTTTTTATATAATAATTTCACCCTACCAGTATTATTAGGATGTCAGCTTTCATTCTCGGTCAGTTCTTCAGGTTATAGGTAGTTATGGGCAAATTAATCCTCACCTGTTACAAGTATTTTCCCTATTCAGTTGAAAAAGTACATTGAAATAGATTCAGTTTCTACTGTAGTGACATTTTCGTTTCAGTTTCTGCTGCAATTCATGCTACATTTTCTATTTGTTTTTATTTGTCAATGGGGTACTTAGTGATGTTGTTCTGAAACTTCAGTCACAAAAGAAGGAACAGGTTTTAACCTCAGGAGACCTAGCAGAACCCTACAATAACCTTAAAATTAGAGTAGCATTCTCAAAAGGAAAAAAATGTGTTGATAAAGGAGAAAAAAACTCAGAAACCCCAAACTAGAACAGAATGCAAATTGATCTATTCTGTCAATACTGCAAAGAAAGTGAATAAAGAAAAAAGTTGGAAAAAACATTTCCTCACTTATCACAAAATGGTTGAATTTGGACAGCATCTCTGGAGACTGTCCAGTCCAACCTCCTCCTAAAGAAAGAGTCAATGACAGCAGGTTGCTTGAGATCCTGTCCAGTTGAGTTTTGAGTATCTCCAAGGATAAGGACTCCACAATCTCATCAGGCAACTTTGTCCAGTGTTGGACCACAGTTTTAGTAAAATATTTTTTCTTAAATATCCTTTATGGAATCTCCTGTCTTTCAGTTTGTACCCATTGCCTCTTTTCCTTTCAATGGATAGCACTGAGAAGAGCTTCAATGTCTCCTCCCTTTGGGTATTTGTACACATTGATGAGATTCCCACCATAAGCCTTCTCTTCTACAGGCTGAACAGTCCCACCTCTCTCAGCCTCTCCTTGCATGCCAGATGTATCAGTCCCTTAATCATCTTTGTCTCCCTTTACTAGGCTATCTACGAAGATTACTCAAATACACATTGTTTATGCATGTTACCTATTTTTATACACATACTGTATATATTTTCTAAAAATACTACACACCTCCTTTAGAGGGAATGCTGTAGGGAATGCTAGAATTAGACATGCCTGCACAACATTCATTCAGTCCATGTGGTGTACCTAGTATGATTTTTAACCTATTCTGGGAGGGAGAGGCATGATCTGTTATTCATTCACTCTACATATTTGTTTCCTCTTCACTCTTCAGTTTGCGGCTTGAGGCCTTTTCATAACATTAATAACCAAAGCCCCATCTGAAAAAAGAATTGTTTTTACACAGACTTTTCAGTGTAACTTCTCACTAGTGTGAGTAGCTGTGCCACAAATGTTCACAGCACCCCTGTGAGGCAAGGTAGCATCTCTACTCCCATTTCACAGACAGCCTCTGGCCTGAATTTTTAAAGAACTTTGCATTATTTGCAGTTTAAATGTCCCCACTGACTTTGGTTGCAGTTGCCAGTGCTCAGCACATTTGAAAATCCAGGATTCTAGGGCTGCAGACTGGCTTGTCCAACACAATTAGCTTAATCATAAAGCAGAATGTTTTTATCTAGAGAGATAACAGTTTGGAACAAGGGAAAATCCTATTCAGTGGAATCTTTATGGTTACAGCTCCCCTGGATAACTGTCCTTTCCACACTCCTTCATTTCTTAACCACTGTATGAGATATACAGCATGTGGTAATGCAATATGAAAAGCATGCATTTTACTTAGCAAATCTCTCACTTGAAATGTGAAGTCTTTGGTTTGAAAATAAACATCATTCAAGGCCCAGCTGTGGAAGTGTATGTGTTGCTCCAACAGCCTGGTCCCACTCTCTTTACTCAGTCAGCTCTTTTGCACAGCATTAGCCTGATCTTACACTTTGCCTGTACAAGTTTCCAGAGGTAAGTGTGAAAAGGCAGATCACTTTGCACTAGCCACAGGAACCAAAATGACCCTTTTGTTGTCAGCTGAATGATACACAAGCTATATCCCCTGCAGAAGTCAAAGCTAGTACAGACTTGTTCTCATTAAATAAAGCTAAATATTGGAACCACATTTACACTGCAATGTAGGAGCTCCATAGGCCCCATTTGAACTTCTAGAGTTACTTCTGTTACTTAGTTTTAAGGTATTCATCCTTAAGACTGAGTTGCTGGATGTTGCCACTGCAGGTTTTACCTCTAGTTCATAAAAAGGGCGTGAGCATGTGTGTATATTTTGTGATGCTAGCAAAAACTACACTCCTTCCTAATCTTGAGACATCTCAGGGTTTTAATGGCCTAACATCATACCTCTAGAGAGCAGTTTACTTTATGGCAGCCTTAACCCAGCTGCTTGCTATTCGGAGTTCCCAGTCCAACACACTGCCTTTGCTGTGCCAGCAAGCTACAGATCTCTGGCCACATTTAGTTGTAGCCTGTTTATCCAACCCCATCTCTCGAAAAGTTCAGGTAGCAGAAATACACTCTACGAGGTTCAGGAATTGTTGTTTTATAGGCTGCTTCTTTCCTCACTGTCAGCTGAAATTCAGACCAAAGTAATGCTTCCAACAAACCTTTCCAGAGATGGGACAAAAGGAAAGTGGTTTTCATATTGTTCCATGGATGGTCTGCCTCAGACAGCACTTCTCTGACTTCCCAGGCACCTGGCAAAAGCCATCTCCATCCTCATCTACACACTCCCTGTGCTGCTTCACTCAAGTTATGCCCAGGGATGGCATATTAGTAGGTAGCCCTTCTGTGTATGTTTAATTACTGAGGCTGATGACCGGAACACAATATGAACACTGACAGCCGTTGTAATTGTATAAATTTAGAGGGGGGGAGGGAAGTAAATAAACATAACAAAGCCAATTGTCAAGAATAATAAGATTTTCCTTTTAGTGTAATAATAATGCCATTAATTATTAAAGAAGAAAAAATACCAATGAATCATCAAGACTAAAAGTAAATGAGCCTGTAGACTGAAATTCCTTCTTATATAGGAGTGCCCTCTGCAGTCTAGTTCCTGGGGAGAGATGCTGTGCCAGCTCACATGATGCTATGCTGAAAGAAATCAAGAATAGACTGGTCAAATCCAGTGCAGAAAGTCAGGATGTGAAGCCATAATGAACATCTGAGGCATGGGATTCACAGTATTAATACACCATTCCTGAGACAAAGTGCTAACCCCTTTTTCTCTGATACACAAGCTTAAAGACCAGTGCACACTTTAGCAAGTGTCAATGTTGCAGCTAAGAAGGAACAACTTTTATTATTGCTGCTTACACAGGGAGCAGTTTACTCTGTGTTTTAAAGCTTACCAGAAACTGTAAAGCGATCTTCAGGAATGTTCTTCAAAGGGGACATTGTCTGTGTCCTTTCATGATTTTAAGCTCTGAAGCTGGTCACATGCTGCCATAATATTTTAGCTGGCAGGTAGCAACTTGCTTTTCATCAGTGCCTTATGGAAGTAACCCAAGCGTTAAAATGTGACCTCATTTTTAAACACACAGGTTTCTCCATCCACTGTAAAATTTACAGGAACATCATTTCTGCTTGTATAACGCTTCAAAGAAATTACTATTTTTAATTTAAAAAGAAGAAAAAAAAAAAAAGGTGTGCAAAAGAATATTTAATTTGGGAGGGAAAAAGCCCTAAGCCTCTAAAAGTTTATACTGCCTCCAATTACTTCTCATGCTTGACTATGTGTCAGGGAATACTTCATTATACCAGGTCACCAACTTTGACATCTCTAACCTCACAATAATGGTCCTTTTTGTAATGTACCAAAATTGAAAATCAGTTTAGTTTATGTTCTCACTAGGTTCATGGCTCTGGTGCCTAATATATTACTGACTTGTAGGTCAGCATTACTCTGTAGTAAGGAATATTAAATAGCCACAGCATATATTAGAAGGGGTGAAAAGGTTCAGCTCAAGTCTGCTGTATAGTTCACATTCGTTAGTGCTTTAAAAACTCAATAAGTTGCATAATGTTTCCACTTATCCATGAAATTGTGGTATGATTCATATCACAGGCATCTTTAAATGATTTGTAGTCCACTATTTAAGTATGTATTCCACATACATAAATACTTCCTGGGTTTGTACACATGACTAGTGCTAGTCATTTTCATAAAAGAGGCACAATAGTGCCTGACCTTTATTACTGTGGCAAGAAGTTCATACATCTAATGGAAAAGCCCCAAACAGCCAAAAGGAATGGTGTGATACAAAGCACCTCTGTTTAGAAAAGACATTTTTGGAGCTTATCAAAGTGTGAATGCTATTTCCCTCCATCGAAAACTTCTGTTCTTTCCACTCCCAGTACTCTCTGTGCCTTCTGAAAATTTCATGGACTGTGTTCCTAAAATTAACATTAGCATGTGGGATACAATGTTTGACTGCTGCAAGCTGAGTGGATCCTTGATGCTGCTAGTTCCCGAGCTCAATCTGTGAAACAAATTGGACTAGGGCTGGGGGGCTTGCTTTACCTGCCTTCAGTAACAATACTGTTTTGGGGGTTTTCTTTTAATGGAGTAATATGGGAAAAGAGAGGATAGTCATAGATGTCTGGAAGCTGAAGTACGACTAGTCATTCAGAAGAAAACCCATGTTCTTTCTCCCACCATGATACATCTCCAATGTCTGGTAAATTTTTTTGCAAGAAAACCAAAGATGCTAAGTTGACAAGAACAAAAGAAAAGCTGCAGCAGACCCAAGAATAGATTTGTTCAGGCAACAGTCTTCTAAAATAAATATTTTGGCCAGAAGCTTTGGACTGTTCCTGAGTCGTCCTTTTTGAATTATTTATTTTTCCAGTCACATTTTTAGGAGTGCCAAATTAAGTTTCACTGTCTTACCATCAGTCAGAGTATTCAGTAGCTACCATGTTCTCCTCTCAGGACTTTTACTGACTTTCCAAGGCAACGTGTTAATACTCTTTGTTGCATGTTTGTGCCATCACAGCCATTGCTGGCAAACCTGTGTGGGCATCTACCCTGCAAATATAAAATGCAAAATATGGCATGAGGCACACAGAGGCATGAACATGGTATCTTTTATAAAGAACTACAAGACTCACAATTGTCTGTAATCAGGTTATGGCAGAACAAGATTCAGATTACTGTCTCAGTTTGGTGGGTGTGGATTTGTGATGGATGCTACTGTTATGCCACGAGGTGATGTCTGTGGAGTCTCCATGTAGACTCAAGTGACAGAGCACCACTGTTGCAGTGGCATCTGTGGCACGAGCCACACATTCCTCATTGCGTAGTTCTGTACAACAGCCAGCGAGGATCTTCTGGGAATTTTCTATAGGCAGACCAAGGGCTACAGCAGGGGATGAAGCAAAGAACCATGCCTTCACCTCCAAAACCCTCCCTCTAGCACAAAATCCTTGTGGATTCCTTACCCTGAATGCATGATAGCAGTAGGTTCATAAGGGTTTTGGTATTAATACACTTTAAGATTGATGTGGTATTTTTAATCTCTGATATGGGTGTGAATAGTTCTTTTGAAGTCATTGGAACTCTTAGAATAAGTGAAAACACTCAGATCACAAGCTTTTTAATAGCAGTATGTTGTTACAAGCTTGGTAAAGGAATCACTGAGTGAAATGATACAAGCTGATTTGTATGAGTCAGCTGAGACAGTGATGACAACAGACAGTTGGCCAGTGTTTGTGAATCTGTAGGAGTCCCAGCTGAATAAAAGAATAAGATATTTTTTAGTTCTAGAGTCTCTGATACCTTTTGAAAAGAAAAATACCTACACTTAAACAAAAGGTACTTTCTGCAGAAAAAGACCCACAACAACAAACCTTTTGCATACTGTGGGGTTTTCTCTTTGAACAATAAAGTTTCTTCTTTGTTGTCCCTTAACTGCTTTGTCCCTTGTTTTCACAAGCTAGAAAGTAAAGCAACAGACAACCCACATACATCGCTATTTTGTTTCATCATTATGATGATGGAATTTTTCAGCTTCTGTCAAAACACTGAAGTTTTTGTTGGATCTTATTATTTAAACAGAAACCAATATTCTCTCACTGAAACAGCCTAATTTTTCGTATGGATAATGATATGAACTGCATTATGTTCTTGAATTTTGATTCCAGGATTAATATACTTTTTTTTTTTACTGTCTATTCCTTCTGCTCCACTTTTCTTTCTTTTTCTTTTCTTTTTTTTTTTTTTTAATGTTCTCTGTTGTTATGCAAAATCATCTAAATTATACACAAGACATTAACATGCACATGAGACTCAACTGAGCAAAATAAGTTGCCTGGTATGCAGACAGACTTTTCAGCTCAAATGTCTCAACTAAATCTCCTCTGTGACATTTTGTAGGCAAATCCTGAAGTCCTAAAGCACGTTCCTCATGCAGTGTTCCTGCACAATGACCTTGTTCACCACAGCTGGGCCCAACTGCACTTCCCTCATAGTCTCACAGCTTCTGGACTGATGACACACAGCTCTGGACTCACCTCTTTTGTGGGAAAGTACATGAGTTCTTCCCATGGAAAAAACGGCCACCTGGTCCAAGTATCCTGACTTCCCTACACATCTGTCAGAATAATTTCCTTGAAAATTTATTTTCTTGGTCAGCAAGGTAAGGACATGGTCCTTTTTCTCTCCTTCTCTGTGTCCAAAAACTTATATATAATACATGTGAACAGTCAGAGACAAGACAGAACAATGGACTCTACATGGGCACAGCAGTTGTCTATAATTAACACTTTTACTGGTTCAGAATATATGACATGGCAGGCAGAAATGTTCAGATAAAATTATAAACAAACAATCAAAATCATTATTGCAATTTGAGAACCAGCTAGAGAGTACTTGGACATAAATCACTTTGAGCAGAAACACAAAGAAAATATTTCTGAAATGTTGGCTGGCAGCCATCTTATAAAAGGTATTTTTATTTTATTTTTTTTAGGTGGACCATATGGAAAGGCACGACACTTCTGGCTAACTTTTTTTTTTTTCCCTCTGAAGATCACAATATTTTCAGTCAATGTTGTGGTTTTTCTGTACATTAGAATGTGTATTTATGAGAAAAATAACAGCTCAAATCCTCATTACTCTTCATAATTTCACAATTATAGCTGCTGTACGTGACCTTCCCAGCCACAACACTACACTAATCTGCCAGTGCAGGAGTCCCCTGCTACTACAGAGCCAGCTGAGCATTTCTGTAAGGATGTTTGGGGAGGACATAGGCCTGGCAAAGGACAGAACCAATTCCCAGAAGCCTTGGGCTTTGGGGACCATGAGAAGGAGAGTTAAATGAAAGACTATCTAAGGAAGTGGGGGCCAAAACCCCTCCCTTTCTGACTTCAGTTTTGGGACCTATCTGTACTGCACTGTGTGCACCCTGGCACTCGCATGGCTGGGTTCAGGAGATTTGATCTGCTGTGTTGACTGCAGAAGTACTATCTTTTAACAAAATGCTTTAGGAAGTTCACAGTTGTAGTTTCTTCTGTCAGTCTCATGTGCAATAGAGTATTATAAAGGAGAAGCCTGGGTCTGTCACTGTGGTGGTCAGTCAGGGTCACCCCTAGGAAGCTCCAGGAAAAGAGAAGGACAAGCAGGGGCTAGGGCAAAGGAGAAGAGGGCAGTGTCTTGGTCACTCATGGCATGGGGGCTTTGGACCTAAACTGTCCATATTATAGAGCAACTAGAAATGCTGTTCAGTAGCTGCAAGGATACTTTTCTGTGATTGGCACCTTTTTCTCTGCTCTCCACAACTTCAAAGGGAGAGAGGGCAAAGCTATCCCCTCACATGCATCCATGCTCCTCCTGGTATTAGTGCGTAGGCAGGGATCCCCAGAGGGAGCTATCCCCACCAAGGCAGAGAGGCAGAAATCTTGAGGATGTGACCCAGTGCCCTGTTTCATGCAGGATGGCAGGATTTCCTCTGACTTTCAGCTGTGCCTAATATCCACAGCTCTGCTCTCTTGCTGGTTTGCAGAAGGTGAGGCTTCCGCCTTCATGTGTTCCTGTAATACACTCAGTACCCTGCAGCAGAATGATGGAAAGTCCAAGAAAGGGACTTCGTGCATTTGGTAAAATTAATGCTAAACTACAAAAAAAGTCCCCTTTCTAAGGATGTGGGTATTCTTGACATTTCTTTAAAGCAAACTGTAATGCATGCTGAACAATGCTCAGAGGCCTGCTGAGGCTTCACTAACTTAATTATGCTTTATTCTCTTTCTAACCCACCCACATACATGTTTTACCAATTTAAACTTTTTATAGATCCTCCTAAAGTATTTTCTGCTGTGCTTTGCTCTCAACATCACATTTGTTTTTCTTGCTTCAGTCCTTGCTCAAGTACTGGGTACCTTCCTATTTTTGTATAACGTGCAAGATGGTTTCTGTACCTTAGTGTGAAGTAGAGCTAAAAGGAATAAAGAAGGAGAAATAAAAGGACTTTACCTCTGTCTGGCTCTTCTGTATAAAATATATAACACTGATTGTGGAGCTTTGGTCCTTGCATGCCAATAAATTACTGGAAGTAGACATAAAAGATGCAAATGGAATCATACTTTAATGAAAACTAAAGTGCTTATAACTTAAGGAACTTGTTACAAAGCAAAAACAATGCTAATTGTACAAGTAGATCCAGGCATATGCTCCTGTAAGTGTAAAGTGTGGATCTTTATTACAAATCAAGGCCATGTTCTCTTTGTTAGTCAGAGTGATTAAATACATATATGAATATAATTAATTACTATATAAGCATATTTTAAATGAAGCATCAAAAAATTCATACCAACTTACCTTTCAAATCAGAAATAATTAGGACTGTTTTGAACCCTGCTATTTTCAGCTGTGAGACAGCAGCTGATTCCAATGGTCTCTGTATCATTGAAAGCCTGTGCAATATTTTGCAAGACAAAGTTCAGATCCATGCTAAGCTAATACATCCATTCATCTTGGAGAGCTTCTAAAATTCTCTCTTGTATTTAAGTGGTATAACAAATCCCTCATCAACTCGAAAGCATACTCTCTAGAAAAGCAGGACTAACAGCAAAACTTGGAGACTTAGAAATAAAATGATGGACTTGCTTAGTTGATAATTGCCACTACCTTCCTTAAGATTCTTGTGCTGAGTTGAACTGATTATATAATAAAAGGAGAATGTGTTTCCTAGAAAAATGGGAAAGCTGTCTCAGAGGAAGATGCTTTTCAGAGCTAAAATACAACAGTTGAATTCTATTTTCAAATCAAAATCATAAACTAATCAGATTTACATAAGAAAAAGCAACATGCAAAATGCATGAAGTTTTTATTAAGGAAAATTATTTCTGGCAGTTGCACCACTTGAGATACGGGGCGATGGAGACATGAGCAAATATCTTGGCATCACTTGGTGTGAGCTTGGAGCTCTGCCTAGCAACATTTCTAAAATGAATCAAAGCTCATCTGGCACCCTGCTTAATCTTTAGCTAATGCATACATTGGGGCTCAGACTTCCCCTTTGTGTTATGATGTTACCAGCACACTAATGACTGTTTCACTTCAGTGCGGCATATAAAGCGGTGCATATTTGGGAAGTTATACCCATGGGCAGAGTAATGAACATATTTACCCTAAAAGTCATAGTGAGATGCTCATTTATGTTGGTCATAATTGTGCAATAGAAGATCAGAGTCTGTTAGCAGCTTGGACACAATAAATAACGCACACTCCATGTTCTCTCCACCTACAAGTTTAAACAGCACTGTACAAATTCATTTTCATTAGAGTTTAGCATGCTGAGTTGAAGAATATGAGAGTAGATTCTGCTGGAGATAAGTATTGAATGGAAGATGTGAATGTCCATTTCTGGTTATGTGTGGGGTTAACACATTTCTGAAGTCCACCCAGAACAGCACTTGGATGCAAGGAAATCAAGCCCCAGAATCAGCTATATGATACTGGATGGAATAATTTTTCATACAGGGGGAAGATTATTTTAGAAATGACATTAGTTTATTCTCTGCAAAACAGGAAAGGCTTGCTTCAGGCAACTGAAGGAAGCAGCAATTGCCGTTTTTATTCTTTCTTTTCCCTGAGGGGATATAAGGCAATGAGTCAACTTTGATTCTCCTCTCAGTCCCACTGTCAGAGTGGCTGCCAAGTATATATTGGGTTCCCAAGGGCAAAAGGCCTTCAAGCAGATATTTGTGATACTTATCCCTGTGGCTAGTGCTGAAAATTAAAGCCACATGATGTTCAAACCCAAAACAACAAGCATAGCTTTCCAAAGACAACCAGCTGCTTCACTGGAAACTGCCAGAGCAAACAATTAGGAATTCAGCAAGGATATTCACATGGTCTGCTTTCTCCTTGGACAGTCTGGAATTCTCTACCACGAAAGGAGACAACTTTGATATTTCAGAAAAACGATAAGAGTGATTATTCATCACTGGCTTTGCCCAGCTGGGGAGGTAAGGGTAAGTATGTGTTTTGAAAGAAAAAATAGCTGAAGTTTCCTCAATCAGCAAGGCAGCTCATGAATCACATTCTAACTGAGAAAATATCATTAAAGACAAGCTGTTCTGGAGGTTAACCATCATTATCAAAACTGGGTGGACTTCACACGATATGCTTTTTTCAGATGGTTTTATAAATGAAAGTGAGAAGGATGGACACAAATTAAGTTGCCATAATCAGCCTCTTTCTGCTAAACTTCACGTAGGTCCAGATACTACTTTGGTGGTATGGATTAGAATGCATGACAACTCCATTCCTGTACTAAGATTAAAAGAAAGGCAGACTGTGTAGTCAGCTGTGGTCAGGAGAATCACTTCTGAGGTAACATAGACTCAAACCTGTTACATAAAGTAATCCACCTCATATACAAGCTTGTGAAAGGACTCCAAAACTGACATTACTAAACTTCTCAAAAGTATAGTATTTCTGTATACTATCTTTCCATCTTTCAGTAAACTTGTAGTATACTGTGCTTCTTCCAGTGAATATAATTTCTTATACTTAATCTCAGTAGTTGATTGTTACTGACTTAAAATAACCCTGAAGTTCAACCAATGCACAATCCTACACATATATCAATACCTTGGCAGAAATTGTAGAAAATGTTACAGAAGCAAGAACAAAACTAGTTGTTTGGCACAGCTCTAAAACCCCATAAAAAGTGTTGCCAGAGAAATACCATTTGGGCTGAAAAAGAAGATTTTAAAAATGCAGTACTTGAAAAGGCTAACAACAAATGAATTGTCTACCAGCTGCTGGTACAGACGCTCAAATTCATATCAAGTTCTTCACCTATGGATGGCAAAGCATCAGGACATGAACTTTGTCTAAACCTCATTTAACTCTTGACCTAGACTGTCACCAAATCTTGTGAGGGCATGACTTTCTACACAATTTCTAAACTCCCTGGTTCTATCTGGGTTGAACACTCTCAGAAAAACAATCCTTTCTGCAAAGCTGTTACATACTTCTTGCTATTTCACCAAGTGCTCTCTTATCACTCAGGAAGTTATACTGAGCATTCCACTGTCAGTTTCAGAAATCTGTCTAGTTCTTTGAAATGAAAATTCTATCTCAGATCTTACCAGAATATTATCACAGGGACCTAAATGCAAATAAGAAGAGGGCACACCACCAGAGCTTCAGCAAAAACAGCTCTTTAATTCATAATCATTCAGACATTGTTGGCTTGAAAAATAATCTGAGAAGCAAGTGCAATGGTATTTTCATTGCTTCAAAAGAGATGAAATATTACTCAAATATGTTAAGTGGGGGAAAAAGAGTAGAAATATGAAGGATGGGTCGGGAGGAAAAGGCAAAATTATTGTATCTGTTACTAATAATTAATTTTATATATACAGCTAGATGAATAAAGATGAGAAGAAGGCAAGAAGAAAACTATATTAGTGCTCAAGATAAGAAAAGACATCACAAAGGTGATGATCTTCACAGCTTTTTCCAGATCATTTTCAGTGATGTCACATGAACTGCCTACAAGTGAAACTGACAACTTAACCCCCATTCAGTGCATATTTGAACCAGTCTTTTATTAAGACTGTTTTGATTTTCAATCAGAATATTTCTTTTTTTGTTTGTTTGTTTTGTTTTTCCCCTTCTGCTAATAACATTTTGCACGCTGCTGAATAGTCCCATAGAAAATACAGGTATTAAGTTACTAGTGGGAGGAGAATAAACAGTTCATCTGAACTACACAGATGCTTGAAAACAAAAAAACTCTTCACAGAGGTTAGCAAGAGGATATTATTTCTTAAGCTGGTATCTTCTTCAAGATACTATTTCTCAAGATAAATTTTCTTTAACAGAATTTTTTTTGGCAGTTTTTGAAACAGCATAATGCCAAACAAGCTATCTTTTCTTTTCTAGAGTAGTACTGTCTGAGAAAAGGTGGAAAAATATGTGGCATTTTGTAAGGGATCTTTCCTAAGTGTTGCAGACAGAGATTTAAGTAAGTGCCGTATTTGTGAGCAGTCAGAGAATGATGGTTTCCAGTAAAGCTTTCAAAAGCACTACATTCAAACTAGGAAAAGTTCTGAAACTTGGACTTTTCCTGTGAATGTATGATACATGTCTCAAAAAAATAAAACCAAAGAACCCAATCAAAAGCACAAAACCAACAATAAAAAGCCATTCAGTTGGAGGAACACTGTAACTAGGATCTGTTTCTAGAAAATGAAAACCAGCTTTGCACTCTTTCTCTGCACGCTGAAGCATGCATTTTCGTTGCCTCTGTCTGAATACACTGCATTCTGACAATATGGCAAGAAGCCAGTAATAAAACACACTGTAAGATCATATTTTGTAAATCAGAACTTTTCCAAAGAGTACTAGTAATATAACAGATCTAGAAATTAGTAAAATATATCAGGAGTTTCCATCTCTAAAAGTTCAGTTTATCTTTAAACCTATTTATCATCATCTAGTGTTATATGAAATTCATAAAAATTATGAGTGTAACAGTTAAAACAGCACTGAAGAACTGGACTAGATAATTAACCTGTTTAGGGACCTGGAGGACTAATACATTAGCTCTGAATGCAAATATAAAGATAGAATTCTGCTGGTGTTACACAAACATAAATCTGGAACAACCCTTCTGAGGCGCCTGGAAATTCTGAGATGTTATAGAAATATAACAGAGCTCAAATCTGTCCAAAATCACTGCAATGCTGTAATTCCTTCCTGAACTACATGAGAGTATATGTAGTTACAGACACCAGACAGAAATTCATAAAAAGAAGGAATTCCTTAAAAGAAAAAGAAAACACAGATATTCATACTTGAATACTTTGGAGTTATAAATAATAGTAACTAACCAAATTTCCAATTTTTTTCAAACTACAGTCAACAAGCAGGTTGTGCTCCCAGTTTAACTCTGGATGCAATACTCACAGAAAGACAGAAGTTGTAAACAGTGAAACCTGATTAAATCAGTTTGAAAAATGCCTAGTGAAATACCTATGATTAAATTATTTCATCTTTAGATTGGGGCAGCAAATTTCCCAGGGTTGTAAAACTACCTGCCTTACAACATGGATTAAACTATTTGCCATGTAAAATGAGAAACAGGCCAGCACAAAACTGACAGGATTAATTCATAGTATACACTTTTCCATCATACTAAACACTGCTTCTGTGCACTGAGCCATCAGTAATCTCCATTCTTTTTCCTGTAAGTACTACATCTCTGCTTAGATCAATTTGTCCTTTCAGGGTTACTGTACTTTAATTTGCCTTGTGCTTTACACTTCCTCTGCAAGCTGCAGTTTAACAGATTTTATGAAGATGCAACTATGTTAAAAGAAAAATATTGTCATGTGTTTGTAGTGGAGGCCTTGAGCCACAGAGCTTTAATTGCCTGTTGGCTATCTATATAAAACTTCACAGTTTCTGTACCTCTTCAGAGTATTGCTATGACATTTTAAAGTCACCATAAATAAACGTTCCTTTATGGCAAATACTTAAGTCAAACTAATGATTTTTTAGTTTTCCACTTAATCATTATCATTGTCACTGCAGAGCCTGAAATACATGATAAGGAAGTTGTAAAAAGAACGATAGCAGCATCTCTAAATAGAGTGCTGGAAACAGCCCTTTAGCTCCTGTGCAAAAAACCTGTGGGAGTGAAGGAAACAGAAATTACTTCATGCCCCATTCCTGGCAGTGTTCAAGGCCAGGTTGGATGGAGCTTTGAGCAACCTGATCTAGTGGAAGGTGTTCCTGCCCATGGCAGGGGCGGTTGGAACTGGATGATCTTTAAGGTCCCTTCCAACCCAAACCATTCTATGATTATATGAAACAGCTTTATCTTGACACACACTGCCTCTCCAAGCCTGCACTGAATTACCTGTTGCTTTCATAGCACAAGCTTCTATTGATTCTTAGCTTTGCCAACAAGATCCCCTCTTCTGGATGCAAGCGACTGTTCTGTTTAACACATCTTTAAAAGGTTGATTCACACTAGTCTTTGCCAATGTACAAGCATGAAGTGTGCTTAATTCTGCATGTGCTAGCACCCAATATGGGGACCCAGAGATAACAGGGCAACATGCATTCACCTGCAGTCTAGATTTCACTGTATCTTTCACTAATAGTCAGACATCTCTTTCCCGATTTCTATCAATTGTACACAGCAAACTTTTTTTCTTCAAAGAAACATCAAGGAACTTACTGCCCTGTTCCTGCAGCAAATTGCCCAGCTAGTCTTGAGCCTCCTTTGCATTTTTGCCTTTGGCTTAGTAGTTTGATCCTTATTGCAGTCAAAATGCTCCCTAAAGATGGAAAACTTTGTCTTGAAACTGGCAGAGCTGTTCTTATTTCTCCACTGGTTGTGCAGAAGAAAATACTCCAGAGTTTGCACAAGAGCTCAGTCGTTCTTTTAAACGGACTTCCTCACTTTTTGGGGTCATTTGCTTTAACTGTATGTAGCAGTAGTCAGGGCGCGAATGAAGGAGGCGGAAGAAAACAGTTTGAAATTAATTAAGGTCTAAAGAAAAAAAAATCACACTAGAGATGATTTTCTGGATATGGCTTCTGTTCTGTCCTTCTTCAGCCAGGATTCATTCTCCCAACATCAACCCAGCAGCCATTGACACGGATTATCTGCTCCAATGATGCTCCCCCAGATGTGGTGCCCAGTGCCTGAGGGCCAGCTTGAAGAAGAGGTTTAAACTCTGTGAGAATCTGAGCATTTTTGCTAAGGTCTAAGGATACTCATAGACTGGGTGAAGCAAGAGTCTCCTCTCCTGCAATGGTAATGGATTCTGAAGTTGCTCAGAGCAGGAAAGGACCAAAAGTATTAATCTAGGCTACCTCAGGAAAAATGAGACTAGATTGAGAAGATGTCAGTCCCTCTTAATTTTTTTTAAATCAGACTGGATGTCTTCGAATATTTGTAGCACATGGGACATTTTTGCAGACAAAGTATATCAAAAGTGTTCTCTTTTGCTGAAGCTTGAGGAACATGAGAGTAGGTACTCATAAACGCAACACAGAAATGTCAAAGCAAGCAGATGAAATCTAAAATAAGAAAGAAAAGAATAAGCAGTGTGAGTTTCTTTGAATCTAGTCAAAGCTGTAGGTTGTTTTGCTGTTATCTGAATGTGGGTATAGCAATACATGAAAATTCTGTTCTGCATGCACACAATCTGTTTTACCACCTAGTACATTGGAATACTCGAAATCACCATTTACCCTCCAAGAACTTCTCTAAATAGCGAGTAATCTAAAAGAGGAGCAGAAGGAACTTTACACTAGAGAAGGAAATAAAGAAGATTCATGGAAATATTAATTCTCATGTTAAATGTGCAGCAGAGATGAGAGTTCATTCAAGCTGAAGCTTTTCTTCAGTACTGTGTCCCTTCTTAAAGAATGTAATTATTTATTTTACAGAAATAAATCCAACTTAAAGTGTCATCAGATATCCAGAAGTAGAGCAAACAAAACTCTGCCTTGAAAAGGTCAGAAGTGAAAATCTGTCAATCAGTGTTATTATCTAACAAAGTTATAGCTGCTCTCCCATCCTTTTCTTCTCTAATAAACTGCTGGAAGATCTGGTAAAAGAGGTATGATGAAGGCAGTTGGAAAAGTCACTTATAAACAACAGTGAAACCCAAAGTTAAGTGTAATCCTGTGGACAAGGGCTCCCTCTGTGCAAAGACACTCCCTGTCACAGGACAGGAACAGTGTGCCACAGTGAAAGGTGCCAGCAGTGGGAAGAAACACATAAAACAAATTAGTCTTCTCCCCTTTCCACCAGTAAATCCATCTGGTAACAGCTGTTACCTATCCAGTTTATACAATCTCTTCTCCAAAATCTTTGATGTCCAGAAGACTGGAAAATCTAATCGTGTCTTGGGAAAGAGGATAACAAAAATACTGAGAAAGTAATAAAAACACAAGCAATTCTCTTATTGAAATACTCACTGAGAAAGAAAGGTTTTCAGATCTGGTAGTTAGCAAAGTCTTTTATAAATCAGTCATGAATGGAGGAAATTTACTATTCATGGCTATGGAAACCAAATTTTTTAAAAAAATTGCTTCATTCAGCAATTTTGAGAACAATGATATATATTTTAATTTGCTTTGCTAAGGACAACTACAAAACAAGAGTATTGAGGCTACCTCTGGAAGCCTCCAGCGTGCAGCCAGGGCCCATTATCCCAAGGACTTGATTCTCCATTACATCACCACTAATGGAATGGCGCTTGCGCAATGAAGATGGTAATGAACAAAACAAGTTGCAATATCTCTGGTTCTACTATATGACCAAACTGGCCAAATGTACCATGTGCTGAGAGGTCTTGTGGTAAGGCACCAAACATGAAACATCTTGACTGCTACCTGCTGTGCCAGGGCTTCCAAGATGGAGAGGTGGCATTCCTAGAGAGTCACAACCCTACACTGGGAATGACACAACTGCTCTCTCTGGTGCTGATGAAAACACTTGAGATGTGCTACCCATGACATATGCCCTACAGTAGCTAAATGAGGAATGAGAGTCCTCTTCTGTCCCTTTTGCCCCAGACAAAAAGTTGCAGCATTATGCAAATGCCCCACTTGGGGCATGTCAGCAGGTTGTGGTGCACTGCTGCTGCTGCCACTGGATGTGCTGGGCTGCCCGATGCTGGGCTCAGGCAGGACTTGGACAGCAGCGCGGGAAACAAACAGCAGCTCCTTCTGGAAAACAGGGAGGGGGCCAGTCTCCAGGCACCTGTCGAAACAAGATTATAAGATTTAGATTGGGAATACCGTTATGCTTTTCCTGCATGGATCCTTCAGGCACAGCTGCAGTACCTAACAGAGATTGCAAAATTTGCACAGAGTTTTGGACTGGCTGCTGTGAAATCAGAATAGCACTCATACCAAAGCAGATATGCAAAGTGAGAGGCAGAATATTAATTTTTAAAATTAATTTTAAAGCTCTCCTTCTAGCACAATCCCATTAACGTACAGCTCCTGTGCATACAAATCTCCCCACCAGGCACCTCAGTCACACATCAGATAATACCCTCAGAGACCTATTTTTTTTTTCTATTTGGAGATTACTTAGTACAAACTCTGATCAGATTATTTTTCTTTGAAATCACTACAAAATGTCTTTCTGTTTTTGAGGGGGAGGGAGGTAGAAGGGGGTGGGGCGAAGGCTGATATATTTTACATTTTAAGGGAAAGAGCCCCTCCAAAGTGCAAAATCTTTCAAAGACAGACTTACGTGGTTTGTGAAACTTGTGTGTGACTGCTCTGTATAACTTGTACCACACTCTGCCTCCTTCACCCTCTGACACATAGCAAGAAAACTGGATTCAAAATGAGATTGCACCATGGTGAATTCATTCCTTGAATTGCTTCGTAAGTTCCAGCAATACACAGCGTGGGAACACGTCGATTAGCTCTCGCTTTGAAGAAATTGGATTTGCAAAGGTCAGCAGTGGCTCGGCCCATTTCTCAGCAGATCTTTGGCTTGCTTTTCATCCCGGGACTAGCAGGGAGGAGGTCAGAGAGGAATGACAAAAAGAGCGAGCTTTTTGAAGAAAGCCCAAGGAATTTGACCGTGCTCGCAGTAGTGTGGAGGTTTCTTTTGCTCAAAGCTAATAAAAAGGTAGATTTTAAACCAAACTTACGGGAATAACTTTCTGAGTTTACTTTACATATTAAACAATTAATTGTTTTGGTATAAACTAAGAAATGCTTTCCAGTGTAACTTGTGGTCTGGCAAGAGCTGCCTGAAGTTAATCCGCAGAAAAGCCTGCTTGCCCTCCCCCATCCCTCCCTCTTTTGTGCAAAAGGGTGCAGCCAGCCTGAAAAAGAGGTAGAAAGAGGCAAAACTCAGCCCCCAGTGGAAGTGTGAAACCCAGGGAGTTTGTGCTCTGTATTTCTCCTTTGAAACATGTTTCCCAGTTGTTTACCTTGCTCCCGTGCCAGTGTACTGAGACAGAGGTAGCTTCATTATCCTTTTGAGCCGGAAAATTCACAAAATATTTTGGCCACTATCTGCACCTTATTAACGTAAACTGGTGTTTCCTCCAGCAGCTGGTTGGGCAGGGTGCTGGGAGTGTGTGATCAAGGCTGGCAGGGTAGGGTGCTGGGAGTGCATGATCAAGGCGTTTTAGCGGCTGTCGCTGAGGTTCACATTGGGTTGGTGGTGAAGGATTCCTCCTGGATCCTGAACAGGGATTTGCTGTGGCCACTTACACTGGAGAGCCACAAAGAGGAAAGGAGGTGGGGAGAAAAAGAAATGAGAGCAGGTTAGAAAGGAATTCAAAAATACCGGCAAGCTTGAGTTCCCTCACTTGTAAATATTAAACATTTCTTGCAGAAATACAGTACACACGGACTGAAACATGTCTTCCAGAAAACTGAAAATAATGGACTTGTTTCGCTTGATAGTGTATTTTTTTGGCAGGTCTCTTTGTATGCCTCACTCACTTTCTCTGACTTTAAAGCTTTGTGAAGCCTTGCAGTGTGGGGAAGGTATAGGGAGAATAGCTCCAGCTGCTGTCACAGGTCTCCTCAAGCTGTAAAAATGTGCTTTTCCCTAGCTCTTCCAAAAAGAAACATTGCAGCATTCTGGCATAAAATATGATATAGAAAGTAATCAAATCATAGAAGGCCAAAATTTGATGCACTGTAGGTTCCTGTTAAGTAGCCAGTACTGATCCAGGTGAATTTTCCTTGTCATTAACTGAGCAAAGGCTGACTATCAGCCTTTACCCTTACTAATTTATTCAACTGAGAAAATTCCTTTGAGGATCTGTCCCAGGAACTCTCAGAGGTCTGGCTGCTGTAGAAGGTGCCAGCAGGAATACTGCACATCTTGGGAAACCTGCAGGAGGGGGGGCATTTACAGTCTGTGCAAAGGAGATGTAGGACAGTGTATTTAGGCAGATGAAGAGAGAGTTTATATCATCAAAATGACAGATAAGTGATGTTTCTGTGACCTAACAGGAAGTAATAAATGCTTGTTTAAGGCTTTTAGTGGAGCAATGGCTTCTTCACTTGCTGCTTCATAACCACACCAGGCTTCCACCAATCTGATCATCACCATTATAGAATGAGTCTATGGATGCTGTGTAACCGATGACGAGAGAGGGGAGATTGTGCTAGTTCCCCTCACAAGTGTTATGTTACCACAGATGCAGGCATACCCTGAAGTTTCTCATTACCTCACACACCAGCAACTCTTTAGCTGTGCCTTACTTCGCAGTTGCAGAGGAGGAACCAAGCAGGAAATCTGAGTAAGTGAGGGAACCTGTTCCCCACTAAGGGGATCTCTCTTTGGAAACAGCACTTTGTGCTCAATATGAGATCCCATATAGAGGTATTGTTAAAGCATTCTTGCTATGAATGTAATTTTTAATTAGGCAGATTTCCACAAAATTTGACCTGCAGAAAATTGTCATTTGTGGGCACATACTTCATTTGCAAATATTGTACCTGTGCATGTGCAGGTAAATATAGACCTTAACATGGAGAGCCTAGGCATTGATGTATCTGCATTACTTGTGCACAGCCGATCATAGTCAGCCATCAAAGCCCAGATCTAGCTTCTTTTTCTATTTAGCATTCTCTTGTCTCTCTGTTTTCATTTTAACACTCTTTTATGTGTGATGTTTTTATCAACACTTACTTCAGCTTCCTTCAGTGGAGGAAGGCATCCTTATCACACCTTTCACATATGAATAAGCTTCACAACTGAAAACACGAAGTGCTGGCTTTAGCTTTCTTTTTACATAAACAAACCAAAGAAAGTCAGAAGGTTAAACAACTACAGTTGGGGGTACCTTGCTGAGCTGCACTAAAAAAATAGAAGATTGATCTGAACACATATTTTTTATTAAAAGAGAATGAACATAAATTACAGCTGCTGACCATGTAGTCATTCTTTTTATGAGGTGTTTCCCTATACTCATATATGATTTCCACATATAAATTCCCTGTTGGACTGAAAACTCACATGAAACTGGTGCTTTTCTTAATAAATTGTCCACATAATCAGTATTTCATCTCAGACGTAAAAAGTTCATTAGAGGAAAAAAAGCATCCCAGTGTCCTGGTGGAAAGCAATGCCAGACACTATTGAAGCTAAGAAAAAAAGATCTGCCTGCAGATTGTGTAGCATGTCCCCCCTACTTTACTAGTTAATTATTTTCCATAGTTTAATAAAATCCAATATAACATAGCATGCTGTAATGGTGCCTGCAGTAACAACCACTCAGTCCAGTGCAGAAAAAAGCAATTCTGTTCCACTGAGGATTTCAGCATGTTAAATTTTGCTTCCTTTAAAATTTTCTTAAAGAAGGGATAGGCTCCTAGCTCTGAAACAGTCTGCTCTGAGCACAGAAACCCTGAAGTCCTCTGCTCTCAAAGAGCCTGTTTGATGGAATGCCCTCAAACCATGCAATGTGGAAGCTTGGGAACTGCTCCAGGTCTGCTTACTGAGGTCTTCTCACCAGGGAAAATCACTGCAACCAGAATCAGATGTTCCATATGGGGCGCTCAGTTGTAAATCTGGGAAAGCACTAAAAATATGAAATTGTAAAATAAAATTCCCCAGAGCGCACATGAAAATCCACATTCATCATTACCATTGTTACTCCATGTAGAGAAAAGGTAACGCTAAACTAAACCGGATGGCCAAGTAGTAAGGGTCATCTGCTGCTGCTCTTGCTATGGAAGTGCAGCTGTTCTCCTGAAGAAACCAGTGAGTTCAGCAGAGACCGGGTGAAGAATGTGCTCCTAAGAGATTCCCCCTTCTAGAGAAAAACGCTTGGTTTGACAAACTGTTGGATGTGTGTCAGAATGTGACAGAAGGGGGACATTTTTAGCAACACTTCACTGAACTAGTGTGGCACATTCTGGTCCCCAAAAGCACAGTTGCTTTCATTCCCATAATTTACTTTCATCTGTCTTTTTCAAAACCTTCCCTAATTAAGCTTAATTGCCATGCAGTCACACATTAGTGCGACATTCTGTCCACTTATGGACCACCCATAAAATCCTTCATAGCATTAATCCCGGAAAGTGGTAGACTGCTTGTTTTGTTTTGTTTTCTAATGTGCATAAGTGCCTATAATGCACAGTGATGGCTTTCTGGAACTGATACTGGACTCTGATTATCATGAAAAGATTCCTAGTTTATATCAGAAAATTAGAGAGGTCAGAAGGGTGTTTGCTTTTGGGAAAAACAAGCATTTGTGGCGATTTGGAATCTGAGAATACTGGTGCAGAACTCAGACACGGGGATTCCCAGCTCTTTGCTAAATTTAACTCCTTCTTAGGACAGTTCTGGGTCAGATCATAACAATTCAGATACCCTCAGCCTTTGTGAGTTAGCTAGGTTCTCTGCATCACTTAAGTCTCACTAAGATACTCCTAATAAGCAGTGACCCAACAACCTGTTGAAACCCATGTAAACTATCTTTAAAGTTGGACAAAGGTCAAGTCTGTAGGATGCCTCTAAATAGCTTATAGGAGCAAAACCATTACAGAGTATTTAGAAACAGTAACACAAAATAACAATGTGGAATTGTGGGGAAGCCAACTGAAATATTCTTGTAAGTAGTTGATTATTCTTCTCTAAAATGACTGTTTTTCTCAGTGCAGTAACTTCCATACCTTTCAAGTCAAGAAGACTCTTAAATTTCTAGGATCCTGAAGCATTAAGCATGAGGTATCTCAGAAGAAAGATGTTCCAAATATTCTTCCAGGCAGAAATGCTCAGTCAGGCTGGGTGGGTTGAAAATTCACATGACTAGAGAGATGATGAGTGGAAAAGACAAGTAGAAAGTAGTGTTAAGACAATAAAATCAAAACTTTTGTAATAAACAGACAATATCATAACTTATGGCACAGAGAGAATTTCATCCTCACTCACTTTGGTGAGAGCCAGAGATCACACAGTATGACTAAAAACTTCATTTACCATTTGCATTGATTACTCTTCTCTATGGTTTCTGGGTGCTGTGGGACAATGCCAATACTTTTTGCCACAGCTAGAAATACTTTTCTTAGTCCAAAAATGACAAAGATAAAGGGAAGGACAAAATTTAGGTCCAAGTAAATATTTCTAGGTTACTAGTAAGTGATTAAATTACATCTAGTCTTTTCCAAAGCTTTCAAGCTCTGTAGGATGTATATATTGGAAAGGGAAAAATGAAAGGAGAAATACCAAGAACTCTCTAACCAGCAAGAACTTGTTGCACATGTAACTTACTAGCTAAATTTGTCCAAACTACACAGTACTAGCATATTCTTTGGAAAAAAAACCAGAGTTGTTACACTATGTGTGTGATACAAAAGTAAAATAGAGAACAGGAGATACATACGTTATTGCCTGTGAGTCCAGAGGCAAGTTCTGATGACTAAACATTTTAATGCAAGGGTAAATCATCCTTTTCAGTCACACCTTTGTGAAATTCAGAACTCAGCATAAACAAAACTCCTACCTATAATTTGCTTTATTTCAATAAAAATGCAATTTTTTTTTTTGATTTAGTAAGAGCTAGAAAATTTCAAATGACCCAATTTTTTTTTCAGCGTTTCTTTCTTAAAAGCCACATACAAAATCCCTCATTGTTATCTACGTTGATACTATCTTTGTCCCTTATTTACCACCCAGCCCTAGCATTCTTTCTGGGTGGGAACAGCTCAAGGCAAACACTCATGGGCAAACTCAAGTGACAAGCAAACAAGCAAAACAGAGTAAAGAAAAAGAAAAGTGCATACTTGCTCTGACAGCTATGCTGCAGGGTACTGAGGGTATTGTAGCTGCATTGAGTTAGTCCTACAAGTTTAATTTGTCATTTTAGAAAAAAGTCTGACATATGTTATCAAAGAGAACTCCCCAGCTCAGAAATGCTGAAATAAATTAACATGTTGCAAAATCCTACTGACACCACCAACATCGTTCCAAAGGAGGAACTCGTGTTCTTTTGTTTTATCAAGCAGGAGTCATTCCTTCAATTTCAAATTCTCTCCCAAATGTTAAAATGTCTAGATGGCATAAATTCTGGAGACTACCATACAAGGTGGGCAGGCTTGTTTGCTATGGGGCTTGTGCACTGCAGGCCCTTAATATCTGGGGTGCAGTTTAACCCAAAGTGTACAGACAGCAGGGTTAGGATATGTATGTTGTGGAATATGACAATCTGGAATGTCTTTGTGCATATTTACTCAGAGAAAGCACGGTGCCACCTCTGTGATTGTTTTTATGCATCTTTTTACTTGCTTTTAAAAATAACCAAAATATCCATCTCTAAAAATACTGACCTCTCAAAAGTACACAGTTCCTTAGGGAAATGAGGTTACAACATAATTGTGTCATATAAATGCTTGCCTGTCATCTGTTTGCTCTTTCCCCCCAGTTTTAACTCCATTTTGCAGAAGGGCAGAGGTCTCTGTGAGTGTCAAGTTCTTACAAGTCCCGTGCAAAATGGTGACAGATGATGACTGCGCCCACAGCCATGCTGCCCTGGCCATGCACGCAGTGCTCCCTGCCAGGTGCTGGAGGCACGAAGGACAGGGAGAGCTGATGGTGGAGGAGAACTGGAAAGCAGACAGTGAGGCAGAAGAGACACAAATCCATAGGAAATGAGTCCTCTTTAGTTTGGCTGCCTGTGGGTCAACTTGTTAACTGATTTATACAATATTTTCCCCTCAGTTCTTGAGTTCTACTGAAAATTATTCTTTTGCCAGTGATGCTTTCCAGGAACAGACCGAAGTGCTTGCTCAATTCAAAACTCCTGACAGTATCATTTATATGCTTAACAAGGCGTCCCAGCAAAGAAGCTTTTACTTATGTTTGGCTTTAACCTTGCTGATGCCATTTCAGTGAACTATAAGCCGAATTCCTCATTTCACTGCCTTAACAAGTATGTAGATACTGACATCCCAAATATCCCTTTTCCAGGTCAAGATCATGTTTCATTAGAGACCACCTGAGCCTCTGAGTCTATTTTCTCATAAATGATGGTCTCACAGATCTTAGTGGGAGAGCATGTGTGTGTTGGGAGGCTTGATACCTACCTCTGTATGTACATACTTCTATTTAATTCAGAGATGCAGCTATCCTGATGGTTATAATTCTGTCCCATAGAAAGCAGTATTAAGTATAGAGCCTGTTCCTAAACACTTAGTTCAAATGTGGTTAATCAAATGAATTCACATTCAGTTCTCGTGAGAGTAACAAAAATCCAGTGACACCAACAAATCACGATTAAAAGTTCAGAAAGCCTCATTAGGCAACTTTCCTACTTTGTTTTGCTTAATATTTAATTCTGGTATAGGCAGAAACAAGAATAAGTTGAAGCTTAAATAGTATTTGTTCTAACTGTAGTATTTTGCTTACTAACAGTATTACCACTCACTGAATAACAAAGGAACTGTGAACTCCATTGATCTAAAGAAACTTCACAACTATTTGGGAAACAAAATATGTATTTAGGGTCCTAGGCAACAAACATCAGTTACCTGATGCACCCTAGGACAGAAACACACAGCCTTGATTATAAAGAGTAATACCCTTTCATGGTTTGTCTGGATGAAATGTGTTAATTAAGTTTGTATAGTCGACATCCAGTCACTGTGATCGAAATACATAGAAACCTGGGAAATCTAGTCCAGACAAAAGAAGTACCTTTCCTCCTGAGAGAAAATAACAAGCTGTATCACCACTCACCCAGTGAGTGCTTGAGGGGGGTTGAATACATCCAGTGGAGACAGCAGGAAGGAGTAAGGCTTCTGTGACGCTCACCGCTCACCCTTGAACCCTCCATGGCAGCAGTAACTTGCTGGAAGCCCTCAGCCCACCTCTGCACTCTGCTTATGGCATCTAAGAAACGGGAAAATTACTTAAGTGAATTAATTAACTATTAATGCTTCTCACAATATCTTTAAATTTATGCTTTGGTTGTATTGCAAATCACTAATTTAAAGTAATGATGCCTCAAGTTCTGTAACTGACATCCTGCTAAACTAAAGTTTTGGAAAGATGATCTCAAAACTAAAGTTTGAATTATTTGCAATGGCAGAGAAAAGATTTCTGCCATTGCTTGCACTTGAGCAGCCAGGCAGAGTTACACTCACTGAGGGTAAACTCTAGATCATGAAGTTTCTGACACAACTGGAAGTTTATTTGCTTTCTCCGTGTTTCATAAAAATCTGAGATCAATAAATAGTTTCTATCTTCTAGTAAGAAAAAAAACCTTGATGTGCTGCTGTACCTTGGGAAAACACAAACTTTGAGGACCTGCTTCTGACACTGCTTCAGAACTATTGTAATGGTTTGCCTGCTGTCCTCATTGTAATGGTTTGTACTACTGCCCAGGAAAAATATACTGCAGCAGTGTACTTATTCATGATGAAAATTCCACATGAGTAACACTTAGTAATCTTAGAACCAGCCTGTATGTATATGCACTTAGAGTTAGAATTCCAAATTTTAAAAAACAAAAATAATAAGAAAACCACCCTACTAATACTGTCTTAGACCTAATAAGCATAGAAATGCCACTGGTTTAGAAGTGCATAACTTTGCCTATTTAAACGTATCTGTATAAATATACATCTGAATACTTTTACTTGCCTCAGAAATGTAAAAAAAAAATATTCAAACAGAAGTTCTTTGGCCTTTAGGTAGACTTCAACACTTAAAAATAGCCCAGAATCCAAAACAACACCACAACACCAACAAAAACAACAATATTTATTCTTTCTGCTGAAGCCATTACCCAACTTCCCAGCACTAATCCTGAACTCTGCTTCTTGCTGTGCTGTAAGTACGACAAAGGGCAGACAGAAGCACCAGACAATGTAAACTGTAAAGCTGGCTTGAGTGTAACTGGAGAACTGAGCTCTGCAGACCCTGGCAAGCCTGAACTTGTGCAGCTTTTACGGGCAGGTCATCAGAGAGCTGAGCTGTGGTTGCTGCTGGGGCGGGCAGAGCCCAGGGCAGTGCTGGATGGGCGTCCAGCACCCTGCACCCCATTGGTCTAGCAGGGGAAAACAGCGTGGGGTAACTGTGCTGCATGATCTCACTGAGGGGAAGTTGTGACTTACAGGAACAGCAGGCTCTGTTTTGGGAAGGGACAGACCCTGTGGACCTACAGAGCACTGTGGGAACAGTTCTGTCACTTTTATTCCCACTAAGCAGGCCTATTCCCCCAAGCAGATCCAAACACTTACATGAACTCTGTATAAATAAGGTTATAAAGCTACTAATGTCCTTTAACCATAAAGAGATAATACCAACCATGAAACCTGAGGGGCCTTTTCTTGTCTCCTGCACATATGAAAGATGGCATTAAAAGAGATTAATTTAAACCACTTGCAATTTCCTTTATGCAATAAAAGATTTTCTTTGCTTGGAATTTTCCTATTTATGGTGTGTATTTGGACTCAGTATAGCATAATACTTCCCTCAGTATCCCTGCTTTTAATGATGCTCGCAGCATTTGAGCCATTCATCAAACGTGACAACTGAAACAGCTAGGAGTTAATGGGAGCATGAGCAGTTTGACAAACACAGTCTATTTGACAAGGCTGAGGTCAGGACTAAAAGAACTGCTCTTCGTTAAATAAACAGAAAAGCAACAAAGTAAAAGCAAAATCTCTTCAGCCATTTATCAACTTTAAAAGCCTTTTTGTTATAAGAAACATAAAGTGAAGCTGCACACAGAGATGGGAATTAAATGGGGTTGGAAGAATTCAGCTGGCTTCTTTTTTAGGAGAAATTAAAAGCTCAGTTAAAACTGGGGGATTATGTCCATAAAACTGACACACAGCTACATAATACCTAAACCTACACTTTAGAGCTGTCTGCTTCTAAACTGACTTACTATTTTAAAGAATTCAGGCTTTTCCTAGATAACAGATTGATTCAGGTGGCACTGAAAAGAGAACAGTATCACAAGGGGTGACTTTCCTGACATCTGCAAAGCAGGAGAGCACTGTATAGGCATGTTCGGGACTACGGCTGAGACTCCATCCACCCATTGCTGCTGCAAATTTACCTGACACCAACCTGTGCAAGGGGCATATCAGAGACTCTTTGCAAAGTATCAGTTTTGCATTTAGACACAATATTGCCTGTAGGAAATTCCTGGATGTCAAATGACTTCTGGAAGCTAATAATTAGTGTAGCCACCAACTTCCTCCCTTTACTTGCTTCATGGACCACCCTTTTTTCCCTTTTTTTCACTTAGGGAGATTAGTTTGGGCCCAACTGGTTGTTCCTCTGTCCAAGCTGCTGGAGGTTCTTGTATTCCCTGAGTAAAATGGCTTTCAGAGCATGCAGCACCTGTAGAAAAATTAAGGATAATTTCTCTATCTCTTTTTTTTTTTTTTAATTAAGTGCACACTGGCAAGCAAAATCAAATCCTTACTGTTCTGGCTTTGGTCTTGTGTTCTATATACCAAAGAAAGATGGTCTCATTATAGTGTTGACTTCAATGANCACACTGGCAAGCAAAATCAAATCCTTACTGTTCTGGCTTTGGTCTTGTGTTCTATATACCAAAGAAAGATGGTCTCCAGGTATTATAGTGTTGACTTCAACAAGAACAAGACTGACTTTCCTGTGATTCACCTTTCCTGATATTTACATTTGGGAGTGATAATATTCTTCTGACTAGATAAGACAATACAAATTTAAGCACTGAGAAATTCTTCGGTGTTATAGCTGTGTAGAGTATTTACTAGTCATTTGCCTACCATCATCTTATGTAATCCTTTCTATCACTGTCCAGAAACCACCAAGTCCATTAGGGAATTTCCATCTGAAGCAAGTAAACTGGCAAAATTCAGTAAGTTTTTACAATCCCAAAGTTTCAGGGAAGACCTTTATGGCTTTGAGGCTGGACATGTTGCCAGATGAAAAAAAGTCCCTTCTTTTCTGAGACTTCTCCATCTTTTCTATAGTTTTCATGCTTGTATGACTAGTGGTAGTTTAGAGATAATAAAGAAAAAAAGGCACGTATGGAGGCACAAAGACAGCAGAATTACTAAGAATAGTTATAAAATTTACAGATTAATTTTGGACATCTTGTTTTTCTAATAACTTTTCATTTTTTTCTTTCATGAAGCAATTTGTACATTTAACTAATATACTTAACAACTCCTATTGCTGCTGGAAAATAATGAAAGACTTCTTTTCCTGGAAGTGATTGATTATAGTCTGGATAAATGAAATAATTTTCCCTCTTCTCATTATGCTTTGAGCAAAACACCCATTACAGGAGTACTGTGCAGCCATTTGAAGCTAGGAAATGTATTCCATTTAGCCTGTCAAACACAGTTTAATTCCTGTTTTAACTCTGCCTCTCTTCCAAACCTTCTTTTCAAGACTACACTAATGTAACCTAATTTTGACAGAGCATTCTGGACTCTGGGCAGGTCTAGCTCTTGAGTTCTTTTCCATCTGGAATGGGTTCTTCATCTGTTTAATACCAGAGCTTTCTGGTTTGTTTGGTTTAGTTGTTTTGTAATATACAACCTACAGTCGTCTTATAAAATAATTTATAGCACTCATTTGGCCTCCTTTTTGGAACTTTCTATTTGGGAAAAAAATAAAAATAATCAACCAAAGCATGCTCAATCCTAGCTTTCCTCTTCAATAAAAATGTTTTTACCCAAAATACTGGCATGGATGTCTGAAGATTGCACTCTCCTTTCCAATGTCAACAACACAAACATCTTTTTTAANTCAGTGTGACAAAGATTTATTGATATGATTGTATGTAATTTTCAGTGAAGTTGGATACTGGAACAGAGTACATGAAAAGCAATACTAATTTTAAGATGAAACTTCATAGGTTCATGCAGAATATACAGAAATAGCATTACTAACATATCTTGTTACTCATGAAGTCACATAGTAGTGAGATCTGGATTCAAATATTCAGGAGATCTTTTACAGTCTCCTATCTCTTGTAAATGTTTTATGGATGGATAAAACAAAGAAATTCCCCTTTCATAAAGGTGGGTTTGTTATCTACTTGAATATTGGTTACCTGGTTTCTTTAAACTTCTGTGATCAGCACTGTGTTAAACTGCTTAAGAAAATTAACCCTATTCATGCCTTTCCTCTCTTTTCTTAACCAAATTGAGTTGGTGCTGAGAGATTTCACCGCAACAATAAAAGTCTTTTCTTTAGTCTAGTCCTGGGGAAGTGGAGGCTAGGATCAAGAATCTACTTTTGCTTTACAATATTAGTGCAAGCAAATAATAATAGCAAAGCCATTATTGGTGGGGTTTTTTTTGGTGGTGCTGGTGCTCCACCATGGTTGGTCTACAAGAAAGTCCCTTGAATAAAAAGGAGCATGCCTGAGGCACAAGGGGTAAGAGAGACAGGAAGACAGAACAGTTTAGGAAAATCTTGCTTTGACTAACCCCGGAGTTAGACTATCAAACCCTTAATCAGTCCCCAAATCAAGAACCAAGAAAATATATGAGCTACAAAATATGAAGTGCACCTTTCTGATGTTAGGAAGTACTACTTCAATTTTAGTTGCAATTTACTTTAAGAACAGTAATTCAGTATACACACCATATACACTGTTTGCCATCTCTATAATTTAGTGCATTAGTAGAAAATAATATTTTTGTGCTACATCAGGTTATGCTGACTAATAAATCTTCTTTTTAAGCTATGTGTCTTTATGTGTCCTTTTTCACCGAGAGAAACAGTAAAGTAAGTTTCCTAGACTGTTACTGACCTCCTACCAACTACACAAATAGCTACACTAGAAACTTTTACTATCCATGCTGCACAAGGCACAGAGTTGTGTTCAAGTCGGGCATCTCTTTTGTCAATATTGCTATTATTTATTATTATTAGAAAACCAGCACTGTGCTAGTTCTTGTCACACTGCTAACAGTGGCAGCCCTGTGCCACATTTGTGAAGCTTTCTGAATTTCAATTTTACTAAAACTGCTGTTACACAGAGCAGGTAATGACAGACACACCAAATTTAAACTTGGGGTGTGGAAGCCAAGTAAGGATATGAAAAGACACAATTTAATTGAGAAAAAGAGAAGGATAATCCTTTCTATCTTTCTGGGGTTTTTTTCTTCCCTTCCCCCCCTCCCTGTCTTTTGGTTTCTTTGTGTATTATTTCCTGTAGGACAGGCCATAGAGTAGGATTTTACTCAATAGGGACAGAATAATATCCATTGCTTGTTATTGTCCCTCACTGTCTCCAGGCAGCAAGGATGAACTGGGTTTTTAAATGGGATGTGAATAGATAGAACAATATGCCACAATGTCACGGTGGACTGCATACTCATTGCTTCTCTGAAATTGTTACTGAGACAAAATTCTTCTGGGTAGGTATATGGTTACAGATACCTTGAAGGTTGCAAGAAAATGGATGGAAGACTTTCCTGATTAAACTTTCAGCCCAATTTACCTGGTTTCTATGGCAAGTTATACTATGATCTCTCCTTTTTAATCAAAACAAGGTTGGGTGGGGTATTATTACTTGACTTGTCTAGGTATTGAAAATTTTTCAGCATTGTCCAGAGAAGATGAAATTATTACTAAATATTTAAATGGTGGGATGAAATTCAAAGTGCAAGGACTTCACTTTTTATGACAGCAGGCAGAGAAAGCTTTTTATCAGGATTGCTACACAGTCACAAGAAATTATTTGCTTTAACCTCAAAATATTTCATAGCTAGAAATTTTCAGCCAGACTGTAATTCTATAACTTAATTATGGTTGCCTTTGTAGAATAAGAAACATTTATTAAATGAGCTAGACATTGACCTAGATTCATATAATGTAAAAATTTACATAAAAATTAGTGATTTGAGATGGTAATCACTTCTCTTTCCTTAATCTATTCCTTAGGGTCAATTAATGTGGTCATCAGAGACTACTTGCCCTTTAAGCCAACTCTGAGAAAGATGAGAGCAAAACCAGGCTTCAGTAAAAGACACGCTGCAAGGATGTTGGCACTTGGGTCATGTGTTAGAGCTCCAAAACCTTTCTTAATGTATTGCAGATGTTACTAAGCTTTGAGTCTTTTTAGCTATGTTTTCATTTACTATTTAGGTGGTCACTGTGTTGCAGTGTTGCCAAGAGAGCTTTTGAATCAGCTTAATATAAGAATTAATTATATTAATCCATTCAGAAATAATTGAAGATACTGAAACGGTCAAGATGTCAATTGCAGGCATTCTGTCCTGAAACCAGGAGCAGAACCAACAGACAGGACACAGTTCATCCACCTTAGCAAACATTTTTTATTTATGTGCTGAAATTGCCACTGCTGGTTAACCTACTGAGGTTTTTGGCTGGAAGAAAAGAACTGTTACAACTGGAGTCTCTGGAGTCAGTCACAAAACAGATGTTCCAGAGAGACCGAAAAATAGTAGCTTCAAGTAGGGGCTCATAAAAACTTCATTTTCCTTGTCCCCAATCATTTCCAGTCAGAGAAAACTGTGTGCTTACTGTGGCATTTCTACTTATATTCCATTTTTTTAAATTCAGCTCTCAGCCTTCATAGCTATTGCCTTTAGGAGGAGTAAGGAACTGAATCCTCATGTACTGGAAAGGTGGAAAACACTCGGACAAAGGTTTTACTAAACACTGTTCCTGCTTTCAGTGTTAGATGAAAGTGTGACTGGATTTTGCCTGTAACTGCAAACACACCTAACAAAATTTTTATTGAGCTCAATGGAACCTTTTCCTTATCTGACATCCCAGGGCAGTGCTGATGTCCAAACTACTATCATTGTTCTTTTGTGCTGCCAAACAGTCCCCAGAGGTTATGGCTACTATGGCCTAAGTCAGGCTCATTTGAGCTCATTCAAACACCAATAACCTGAGCAAACACTGAAGCAAGCTATTAGAAAACACCGAGGGAAAAAAAGCAAAAAAAAGCTGCTGAAAGTTTATTGCCCTTAATCCTGTCACTAAAACAGGCTACTGAGCTCATTCTTCTGATTATTTTTCTTACAAGGGAGTGGAGTGAATGGAAGGAGAAGGTGATTCTCTGACCCAGAGGAATGTCCTCGTGAACACCTCCAAAGCTTTTGGCTGTTAGTAGCAATGGGAGTATCCTTCAGAGAATGACACAGATGTATGACTTGGGGCCTGCTGCACCACAAGCTCTGCCTTCAACATCATCCAGTTAAAACAGTAATACCTACAACCCGGCTCTGGTTTTGTGTAAAGGGCTGTACAAGAAAGGAAGAAATCGGGTCCTAATACTGTAAACAGAAGCACAGTATCCTTCAAGCCAAAACCAAATGAGAACTTAATCTTACATACTGTTTGCCTGTTCACTAAGAAATTAATAATTAAATCTGTATTAATAAAGAAATTAGCTACAATCCAAATCTGTGTATATTATTCATATGAGAGAGAGACTGTATATATCTGCACATAGGCCATTAATACATTCTGCAAACTACAATCTCCTGCCATATATGCAAGTCAGATCAGTGTTAACTTCGTGGTGAAAACTGTGTTGGAAGAGCAAATACCAGTTTTTTCTAACAACATTTATATGCCTTGGGCATGTAAGTTCACCCCAGTACTACAGCTGAAAGAAATAGTAGTACAAGAATGTTTTATGTCAAATCTCAAACCACTAATACAAAAGAGTGTAATTTATCAGATCCAAAGGAAAACATTAAACAGTGCCAAAAGTACTACTATTCATTACATATCTAAAGGCTACTGATCAATAGAGAACACTATGCTCTTTCATTCAATGGGTTCAAGCTTAACTGATTTTCATGGCTTCCTGAATGCTTTTATGACTAACAAGGCATGATCCACATAGTGCTTTGTAACCGATTTGCAAATAATCTAATAAAGTGACAGTAATAAATCACAAGTATCATTAATAAACCACCATCAAACAAAGCAGCACACTCGAAACAATGTGGAAAATGCATGGATATTCCTCCAGCTACTTTGGGGAGTAAACAGGCTAAAAACACAGTATTTCTTAAGAGCTGAGAGTTCAGCTCATAGTAAACATATACATCTGAGCTGTTAGATATTTTCTGTTGCAGTTGGCAAGCACTGTTTCTATGTTTCTTCAGGGCAGGTTCATAGGAGAAAGAAGAAGAGAAAAAAGGGAAGAGCTGAGAGAAAACAAAACTCAAACTGAGTAAACAAATCCTTGGAATGTAAGAACATATTCCAGTTTGGTGATGCCTGCATGCTGTTGAAATAACATTTTATGCCTGTTTACTTTATAATTTTGTACCTCATAAATACCTACAGTAGCTAAAACTGTCAGTGGTGCCACTTCAAAGGGCAGTGCCCCTAGGAACAAGATCTTTGAGGTTTAGTCTAGCCACAGTGTGGTTAAGGTTATGACAATGTTTCTTTAAATCTAAAATCTAGTTGGCATAAATCCATGAAAAGCACACATACCTACAAATGTGAAATTCAGGATTCATTTACTTACCCTTCAGGTGTGGATTTAATGAAAGCTGGACATTTAACATGGTAACAAGCTTCCACAGACTTCATCGAAAAATCCAGCTCCAAGGTACACATAGCAGAAGCAGAGCAGTTGTTTTGACTCCATCATCTCTACAAAAAAATGCATACAATTAACAAATATTTACTTGAGGTGGAATCCTAGAAGCAAAAATTTTTAGCTGTCACACAACTTATGGTAGCACTTTTCTCTATAGTGAATAGAAAGTCAAATTACTTAGTCTTGGGCCATTTTGAATTAAAAAAGTTACTGTTTTTGCTTTTAGTTCCAAAATTTAGTATAGAAGTCATAAAATTATAAGGGGAAGTCATATTCCCTGGAGTTTTTGCCCTGAACAAAATTTTTTTGTAAATACCACAAAAAAGCTTTTGCCTATGTTATTTTCAATTCAGTATTTTAAGGCTTTACTTCTTCAGATAAAAGGATCATTTGAATTCTTGAACATGAATGTGAATCAAATTCCAGTTAAAATCTTTAGGTGCTTTTCAACCACTTCTCTGGCGATCCTTGAGCAAACAAATGTTTGTGTCAGCAGCCTGAAGCATGATTAGAGCCAATACTAAAGCCATGTTTTCTCTCAGCCTCAGAAACAAACTTTGGTTTAATACTAATAGCCACGGAAAAGTAATAAATAAGGTGGTGGGTAATAGCAGAGTGAATAAGGGTTTTCTCTCTGAAGATCATAGAGGGACTAGACCTGGGTTTGTTACAGCAAAGGGGACAGGTTATTTACAGGCAAAACTCCCAGACTCCAAGGTAAACCATTCCCTTTTCATCTGCTCTGGAGAAATACGCGTCCTAAATAAATACTTATTATTTTTCTTTTAAGGCAGTGAGGAAAGCTGGTGAGGCAGGACCAAGGAGAGCTGAGGGTGGTAAGAAAGTCACTGAGCTGCAGGTAGGAGAGGAGGACGAAGGTGCACTCTCAGCAAGCCCCTCTCCTCTCTGCAGCAGCCTGAAACAGCAGCTAATGTCCCCAGCAGCTATCACATCCATTTCTTGGCATCTGGGAGTTTTAAATAGATGTTTGTGGAGTTCTCTTTAGACTACCAACATGCTGAGACAGCAGTGGGAGAGGGGACTACCCCTCCCAGGAAAATGCTGTGGGTAAATTGTGGGATGTGGGGCCATAGCAGCAGGTCCCACAGCCATGAACTGGACCTCTGTATCTCTGGATCCATTTAAGGAAAGCAAAACACTTTTGCCAAATTTATTGCTTCTACATACAACGAATTTTACCAAATTAAATAATTGGTCAAAAATGAACTTGTTAGTGAGAGAAAAATTAATTTATAAGAAAAGAATAAAGAAATATAATAGCTAAAAAAATAAAAGGGGGGGGGCGCTTAAGGAATTTGGTATTAACAAAAACCTGAAGCTTAAAATCATAAAGTGTGACCATCAGATCTCTCCTTCAGCACGTGACTTTGTTATTTTTGATCCAGAGGTAACTGCTTACTTTAAACTTTACTTTGCCTCTTGGCATAGGTGGCCCTGGGGGCCAGATACTCAGCTGAATAGCAGATCGATACTTATGCAAGTGGGTATTTATAAAACTGCTAAAATGTCTATAAACTTTAAGACTGTAGAGTTAGGTTTCCTGCTGCTATTTGCTTTGCACGTACTTCTTATACAATCATTTGTTTTAAAATGGTGTTCTTCATTAGTTTAGTTATTCACTTAAGCCACAGAATTACTGCCTGTTCTCATACGTGCAAAAGTGTAAAGAGCACCCAAAAGCTTACTGCTTGCCTTCTCAAGATGAATCCCTTCACAAACGTGTTTGATTGCAATTATGTTGGCTAACATTCATCTCTCCTTTTTTCTTACCCTCTAACAAAAGTTTAAAAGAGATGAGGTCTTTGCCCTTACCACTCCAAGACAGCCCTCTCCCTCTAGGCAGGCCCAAAATATAGAAAGAAACAACCTTTTCCCTCCCATGCAAAAGACGCTATAGGAGCGAGACCTAATTTGAGCACTACTATCTCCTTTCCCTGCCTCAGTTTCAGCGCTGCACTTTGTTTTTTCCTCCCGGCTCCTGACTCGCAGCATCCCCCCCGATGCCCCACCGCCGAGCAGGGAGCAGGCAGGGACGCGGGGGACGCGCTGCAGCAACACAGCCCTGCGCTCTTTGATCTCCCGCTCGCTGTCCAGCGTGACGCCAGGTCTGCTCCAGGGGTGACGCTTGCCCCATGCGGAGGGGCCCACACAAGGATCGCTATGCCATTTAACCCCGTGGCTGTGCCGGGGAAGGAGGGATCGGCGCGGCTGCCCGGAAGGGCGGCGAGGCAGCCGAACCCCGGACCCTCCCGCCCGGGACGCTGCGGCTCTGCCTCCGATTAACGCAGCGTGGAGGGGGATCTGAGGGGAGGGTTTGCCGGACCCACACTCCTGCGGCTGTGTTGGAAATTAATTCCCACATATGTGGTGCAGATGGGCCACAGCTCCTTTTGCAGGCTGCAGCCTGCAAATAAACTTAGTAGCAGCTGGGGAGGGGAACCGACAGACCCTCATGAGCTTTAATGGGTTGTGTGTTTCTGCATATGGGAGTATTTCCTTCCCTCTCTAACCCATGCAAATACCTCTGTAAAGTCCCATAAACAAAGCTGTGGATATAATTTTGAATGAGAAACTTGCCACCAGGGAAAACAGCGGTCAGGAAAAATACAGCATACCTTTTTCCTCCAAGAAGGGTGTTTTGGTGTGTTTTCATAGATTAAAACCAGATTTTGCTGGTTGGAGCATGCAGGCAAACTTCTGACCTTTTTTCACATAATAAACCACCCCCCTCTCCGCCCAGCCCCGGTACCTAACCTGTCCTAAAAATAGGAGTGGAGCATGGAGCCTGGAAGTGAAGCTGGCCTCACTGCCAGGTGCGGGTGTTTGTCAGCACAGCACAGTTTGTCAGTCCATCTCTAAGATCCAATAAAATAGTCAAATGCGTGATTAGCTTTATGTTGTTTAGGAACTGGACCTCAACAAGACCTGAAATCGAACATTTATGGGAATGCTTTTCCATATCAGCCCCACAGTGCTCAGTACTGGCTGTTTTGAGATGCCAGTATGCACCAAAATAAAATTCATGGCTGAAAGAGCAAGGATCTTTTAAAGCAAAGTGTGATTTTTACAGCTCCATACAGAGTTCAAAGTTAGCCAGATCAGCATGACTCCGTTTAGTTTAGCCAAGCAAAATGAAGTTGAAGAAAACTTCGTAGTTCCAAACCTGCACCCAAATTCAATCCGGCTGCCATTTTTGTTAGTCAAATGAATGCAACGAGGTAAACATGATGACTTCTTTTCAAAGGCTTCTGTGCTCAGTAACCTTTGAACCTGGAGTTAAATAGATAATGAAAAAAAAATTAAATACCCAGTATCCAAATTGTATTTGAGAAGTCATTTTTAGACAAATTGGCTGCACTGTAGCCAGAAGCTGTAATAAAACATGCGAGCAGCAGGATGTGTCCACCCACACATCTGTCTGCAGATATGAACAGGTAGGGGAAAAGACAGAGGTTTGATATTGCTCTCTCAGCCTTTCTGTGGGAGACTGCTTTTTGCTTCTGAATACATTACATTCTCAGCAACAAGCAGAACATGGGTAGATTTTATGTGGTTTGTACACGGTTGCCAAGTAGATCACACTTCAGTTTCTTATTCAAGTGAATAGACAAATCCGCAAGCATCATCTTTCTGCTGTTCTAGATTAATGTAACAAGCTTAACTTCAATTTCTTTCTTTTTTTTTTCCAAATGTAAATGTAGCAAAGAGGTTACTCACTGAAATGTTGAGAGAGCAGTAAAGACAGAATTCATTCGTTGTCTAGATTTTCTCAGAAAATAATGAATCACTGTAAATTTGAGCTATTTAATCAAGCAGCAGTAATACTCTCCCTGATGATTATGACACTGCTGGAAAAAATCACATCATTGCCCACGTTAATTCTGGTTATTTTCTCTTTTAGCATTAAAATAAGAAGCCAAAAAAAAAAATTAATTTTTATAGCTTTTCTCAGTGGTCTGTAAAATAAAAGTTGAAAAAAATTCATGATCTGACTTTCTGTTTGGTACATTGAAAAAGTTAACACAAAAGAATAGGAAAAGATGAAACAAAAAACCAACTCCCCCTCTCAAATCAAATAAACGTAGAGAAAAACAACAAGAAAAACAACACATGTTGAGGTAGTACAAAATCTAGAGCCACCCATCCTCCTCTGACCCATATAACTTTTGTTTTTCTTTTCTAGATTAGTTTTAAAACCCACTTGGGGTTTGTTACATACACAGACCAGTGTTTGTGAGGATGCTAGTGAAATATGAAAAGGACTGAGGAACAAGCTATTTTGAAGCCATAACTACTGAGCTCTTTTCTGTTTGCTTTGGCTGTCAGAGCTGTGGTAGGTGTTTTCCATTTTTACTCTTCACACCTTTATTATGTTTGGGTTGCATGTCAGAAATATTCCAGATGCTGTGGATGGAGACTTCCTCTTCGCCCAAGCAAGAAAAGGTTTCAGTATCCTATGGGTTTCCCCTCTCCTCATCAGGAGACTTTACCTACTGTTACAAGGGCTTAGCTTTGCGATGCTGGTATTGATGCCTTCACTGGCTGCTGTAGCCTGAGACCAGCGACCTGTGAACCAAAGTCTTCTGAGCCATCTTGAACAAAATTTTTAACAAATGAAACAAAAGGTTAAGGCTTTCAAACCTGATGGCTGATACAAACCGATCTTTTATTTTCCACCTGTAAAAACGAACCTTCTCCTAGATACTGCCACTTGTAAGTCAAAGGTAACTAATGCTTAGCAAACCATGTCCATGATTTGGCCCTCCATGAGGCTGCAGGTATGACCTCTGCTGTTCTGTGAAGGATTCTCTGCTCCACTTCCCCAGGAAAACCTGCCGCTGTCTGTCCTCAGCACTCCGAGGCAAGAGCCTTCCTGTAACACATGGCAGCATGAAATTTGCTCACCAGCTCATATTCACTGAAGAGCTTGCAATTCGCCTGTAAAGTATTATTCATTAAAACTTCCTACAGAGAAGGCCTTGAAGTGCTGACCACACCAACACTAGGCATCTGATGTGAAAGTGTGAGCCTAAAAATGGAGGGGAAAGAGTGCATTTTATGGTGGCCTCCCACATCTGATAGTTTGTTGTCTGGTTCAAATTGGCACACCTTGTTACCACAGAAATGGGTCTCCTTGGCAAGGCCAGAGTATCGAGTATTCAGATTGGTTATAACCCTCTGCAGCCATACAAAGCAGCATAAGGCCTGACAACCCCAGTTGCACATTTGTTCTGTAAAATATAACACAGCAAGGGTAAACACTGCAAGGGTTGGAAGCAGAGGTTAGAATTGCAGAATGACTTAGGGATGTCAGTGCCCACACTGTGCCTGCCATGCTTGATGGGGACCTCCTCAGCAGGGATTGCTGCTAGTACCTGCATTTCACTTTCAAACACACATTGCATGTTCTAAACATTTTCTTTTGGCCCTCGTTGTGCTCATCCTTGGCTGAAAAAGCTCAAACAATGTTTTAAAAATGAGAGAAAAAAGGCATTGCCGCTCTATATTTTCATCCTGTAGCCCTAACTGGGCTGACTGCCCTGCATCTACTTTCCTCTGATGAAAGGGAACAACATGTGTTAATTAAATACAACTCTCTTGTTTCTCTCCCATATTTTTCTGCTTCCTGTCTAGATCTCCTTCCATCTTCTGCTTTTATTTGGTTTTATATCCTTTTATTTTCTCTTTCACTTCTGCCTATGATTATTTTTCCGTCTTCTCATGTTTGGTACTGTCTTTTTGTCCCTTCTTCATAATTTTCTCTTTATTGCTACTGCATTTTACCTGCCCATCAGCACTTTCACAATGCTCTCCTTTCATTTTCCTTTCTATCACTCCCTTTTTTTTTTCTCTCTGACTTTTTAAATCGCCCTATTTCATTCCCACTTTCCTATTTTCCCTTTCTATTTTCACTAATATGTTTTAGAGAATAGTATTTCACTCTCAGCTTCTTCCTTTTTTCTCTGTAGCAAGGTGAAATTCCTGTTGTTTTCATGGGGAAAACAAGAACAACAGTGAACAGTTACAGGAAAGATGAAGAATGGGGAGATAACACATCAATGAAAAATACTGTTAGCTCACTACTCACACAGATACTGTCTAACACAAGTTTTTTTTTTCAAAAGCCATCTGTCTAGTGTAACAACACTTCTTGTGTTTACTCTTGAGCCAGTCAGCATCTCTTTCTTAAAGGATCCTAAAAACACCTTATAATTCATACAGATATAACAATGGTGTTTTCTCTGGGGTGTGTCCTGCCAGTTCAGTTATAACTGAAGACTGAATTTGGAAGTGCCATTTGTGGTACGGCTAGCTAGAGTGAGAGTTTTTTTAGGACAGTGATAACTCTTAAGTGCACTTTACAGGAATTATGAACTAATTTAGCTATGATTTATAGCTATTTCCTTCCTAAATATAACTGTAAATTGTTTCTGTGACTGGTACAAACTCCAGAATACACGGGGAAGCATAGAATCACTAGTGCATCTTTAATAGCCTCTCTTTCTTCCTCTTTCTCAATGCCACACTGTTTTGGCTCTGTGTCATTCTCTTAAATAACATTTCATAGCTACTTGCAGTTTGAACAGGGATGGGTAAGCATCAAATGCTTTAACTCAGGGTAGCATTAGCACTGCAAAAGCAGCAAGCCATATCCCTGAAATCTGCTTTCTTGAAAGACATCTAGTTCACCTCAGGTATCAGGGAAGATAATGCAAGAAGCAGTAGTTCATAGAGGATATTGCCCCTCTGGGGCATTTCTAGCCTGTCCCCTTGTGGTACCTGTCCTTTCCTTCCCAGGTGATGTCTCCTGGTAGCAGCATTTCACCTGGGTTTCACTGGGAGACCACGCTAAATGTAACCATGGAAATTCCATAACCTTGAAACACTACTCAAAACAGAGACCACCAAGAGCAGTTTTGTCTGGTTTAGTGGAGCTGGCTCATGAAATCACAGCCATTTCCCAAAATAGTTGTTAAACCCACAGATAGAAAATTCTGATCTCATTCTGATCTCTGATTCATTATACTCCTTTCCTTAGCAGGTGCTGTGCTTGCAAAGAAAAATGCCACTGCTGCCTCCTCCACTTGTTTAAAGACTGTAAGAACCAAACTTCATGTGAACATGCACATGGGGGAAGAAGAGGAATTGGCTTGCTGGGTCCCTGCTCCTGACCTGCATCTATGTCTCGTGGCCTGACACTTGAAAACAATTGATAGTTCTTGGGCAGCAGTGCTCCCAACTAAAGTGTTTTAAAGCTGTGAAGAGACTGGAGGCAAGAAATTTTTGAACTTGCCTGTTTGCTTGTTGGTCACAACTGATAACAACAGATCTTTAGAGATTATTCAGCTCCTGCTGAACTCCCAACTTGGACATCAGCTTGACTGAGATCAGAATTTAACATCACTTTACAAATAAGTAACAATTCAATTCCCTCCTCTTTCACCTCTTCACCACAACATGCATCTAATCACAGTACTGATAGACTACAATTAACAATGCAGCTGTAATACAAATTGGTAGGCACTTGACTTTAAGAAAGAGCGAATTTTCACTCAAATTATTTCAGAAATATAGAACAGAATGACTATCAATTCTTGTTTAGGCAGGTTAGGAATGCCATATCATTGTGAAGTTTTCCACAAGAACTCATAGCACTAGATTTGAGAGCAGACTTGTTTTTCTAACTTGATAGACATTTGTCTTTGAATTTTTACTCTCTGATGTGTGTTACCAATGAACAAATGAAATAGAAATCTTTCCAATTAATTTTCTTTTAATCTACTTATCTACAAGAAGTAAGTTCAGATCAAATATGTTGTAGAAGCACAGCAACATAATAAAGCATTGCCAAGCATAATAAGATATCTTTCAAGGTATTTTTCTTTAGTGATTTTTCTGCAGCCAAGAAAATTAAAAGAATGGGAGGAAGACAGAGAGGGGGAATTAGTGCATTTGACTCAAATATAAGCAACCCACAAAATATGTTACTAATCAGGCAGATTCTCATCATCCTACTTATCATCTTGGGCCAGATTGCATGTGGTTTCTCCCCAGATGTGCAGGATATAGAGGAAGCCATTGCAGGACTACAAACAACAGTAAGTCTTTGAGGACATACAAATGAGACGTAAGAACCATCCCAGCAAAGGCTGTAACTCTCAGCATGCTGCATTTCACACAGTACACAATTAAATTGTGGTACTAACTGACACTGGATGCTATAGAGACCAAATTGGAATCAGAGAAGGATTAGACAATTTGGAGACAACAGATCTATTAATGGTTATTACCTGTAATGGCCAAGAGAAATCTGTTTTGAAAACTCCCTCAAATGCTGATCTGGAAAGAAACTCCAGAAAGGAAACATAGGTTGTATGATCTGTTCTTAAATTTTTCCCCAAGTACCATGCAACATCAGTGAGAGGACACAGGACCAGGGCTGTTGGTCAGACATAGCTCTAAGTAGAAGAAATCAATTAGTCTTTTGTTTGTTTATTGTTGCCCTTTACTCACTGCCATTTCAGATTGCACTCCCTTCTTGTTCTGGTGTGGAAAAGGTTTTGCTATCAGTAAGGGGTTATCAGTTCTCCACTAGTTAGCTAACAAAGGTTATCATGCATGGGCCAGAACCTTTGATGGAGGCAAGAGAGCTTTATCAGCAGAGCATCTTAGACAATAGCAATATATGTAGGTTGGGCTCAGTGTTTACTTTTTTTTTTTTTTTAAATTTTCAGATGCAGATGTCAGTGACTTTCTCTTAAAAATCCCTATGTATTTGTCCTACCAAATTTAAAGAAATAAATTCCCAACATAGAAAGGACTGAAAGCTTTTGCAGAAGCTCTTAAAAGTTTATGTTGTTCCCCATTATAACTGCTAATACTACATGATTGGCTTGTTAATATAGCTAACTCACCAGCAGCATTCACATTAATTTTCACCTTTTACTATGTAATGGTAGTGCTATTTATTAGCCAGACAGACCATTTTTAATAATGTTATAGGAATAGACTGTGCATTACACAACAGAACTAGGTTACACCTGCAGCTGACCATTTCTATATTTATGGCTGTCTGACATCTGTAATGAATGGCAAATGGAAAATATTTGGGTTTTTTTTTCTTTGGCTTAGTAATTATTTTTTTCATGTTTTAAAAATAAAAGTGAAGTGGAATACCTGGCACTAATTAGGGGTTTTAAATATCTGCAAGTCTCTTGCCAAGGTGCCCTGGAGAAACAGAACGGATCCTTAGGGCAGTGTACAGGAAAGAAATCGTTAGCCAACCTCAACCATCACTGGAAAACTTGACTGGAAAAGCACAGACTGCATTACAGTTCAATTTGTAATCACATCCAGCCCCCTTCATTTCAAGTCTCAAATACTAAAATCCTTCACAGTATGGGTATAACTTTAAGATGGCGAATTCACCATGTATTCCTAACAGAAGATCAAATGTTTTTCAAACTTTATGACAAACTGGTGGACTTCAAAGTCAAATGAAGTTAGGTAATTCATGCTGTGACATTTCATCTCACCAATATCTAATTATTAACATGCATTTTTTCTCCTCTCTCCCTCAATCCTGTAAGAGTTTCAGTCACCATTAAAAGAAATCCTTTGAAAAACACATAAAATTCAGGCTGAAATTGACTACAGTACAAAATTCTTATCACTTAGAGATTTGAGAATTACTATTTAATTGTAGCAGTATTTATGTAGCTGGTCACTAAAAGTCCTGATTGAAGAGATACAATGATGAAGAATAGGATTTAAAAAAAAAAAAGAAAATCAGATCCACTTGCCTGAAGCACACTCAAAGATAAAGGAAATACCTATGGAGATATACTTTTTGGAGGATGCAATGGTAAGTGCCAAAAATAGCCATTCAAAACAAAGCTGGAAAGGTGGACAGTAAGTAGTCTGAGAACAACAAACCTATTACACAGACTGTGGTGTACTTCTGACTTGAAATCAGATATTTTTGTTCTATCTTAAGGAATCCTTGGTCAGCTGCAAACAAAATTATGTTCAAATTTTAAGAAAAAATAATATTGACTCAATTTGCATTAAATGCTTTTCTTATATTTAGACAAGGACTTTCTACCAAAACTTGGCCTGTAGGCTCTCCTCTGGTTCTTGGAACAGTAAAATCTTACTGTTAAAAATGGCTTTAATGAGTCTTTCTTACAAAGAACTCTCTTCTTTCTGTGTCACTACCTTTGGTCAACTGCAGGTAAAAACATTTCAGAGAGGCCAGAAGAAAGTTTCTCCACTGTGCTCGAGAGAACCCAAAACACTTGAATTAAATGGAAATTCACACCAGCTCTCCAATAACAGCTTTTAAAACAAATAACAGAATCACAAATATGCTGAGTTGGAAGAGACCCACAAGGATCCCAGAGTCCAACACCTAGTCCTGCATAGAACTATTCCCAAGAGTCCAAATGTCTGTATTTGGTTTCACTATTTGAAATTGCCAAGATTTATTCTTTCTAGAGGCAAAATTAGGGGGGGTTTCCCATTCCCACTTTTTTCTGCTATTCAGTAAAGAGCTTTGTAACCTACTGACAGGCCATATATTGCTCTCTGTATAGATGCTTATACTACGGAGATGGTAGGTGTATGCAACCAACAGTGTCTTTCAGTCACAGTGATTTGGAAATATGTGAAATGAAAAAGAACAGAATGAAATCTACCAGCAAATCCAGATTATCACTCCTCAAAGTTCATAAATATTGCTCTTTGGATTAATGAAAGACATTAACTGACAATGTCTTGTCTGGATTTTAATTTCAGCTGTTCATAATCTGCGTTTTTGATGACTGTTTGAGTGTGCCCCTTCATCTGAAGGATTTTATTGTCATTCTAATTCATGGGGAAAATGTTACTTTCCATCAGTTTCCTTTTCAAAACATCATATATTGGTTTCCTTTCACATGTCTGCAGTATAGCTGGGGATTTGACAGACAAGGTATTAGCAAGGTTAATCATAATTTAATGAATGGAAACTCTGCCTTCAGTTCCTCCTGATGGGATTGGTAGTAGGGGTGGTTCTTTTGTTACTTCTTTTTGTTGTTGTTGAGGATATTCTTGTGGGTGCAATTAAATTGGTGCCAAATTACCTGAAATAATTTGTGGTTATTAAATAAGCCAGTCTCTGATGTGGAAAGTGCATTGTTTCCTGGCATTCCAGAACCTTTAATTTCTTTTTTCTTTTTTTCCACTAGAGATTGTAGCAACTGATCTCTGACAATAATGCTTTGTGTATGTTGCCTCTTGGGTGGTGGAAGAAAAGACTTAAGCCATGTCACAAAACTGCACAGATGATCTACAGCTGGCATGTCACCTTATAACCAAACAAACACAATCTCATGACTTACAAAAGCTCTTTAAGGAGACATTGCTTGCAAGGTTAGCAAAAGATAAAAGAGACAAGGTGCAAACGATCAACCTATTTCCCTGACACTCAATAATGTAAAAGTACTGTGTTGGCTCATGTGATTCTTCACTGGGTATTTATATTCACCTTGTTTCTAGGACTAAACTCCTAAATTTTCTAATAATTACTATTTCCTATTTTACTGCAACATGAACCGTTTGCATTCAGGTGTTTGACAAACTGGTTTTTTGTAACATAGGAAGAGCTCATTTATCCAAAAACACGTTTTTAAAAATGCAGAGCTAAACTGATAAACTCTATTAACCTTGTCTCACAAAACCTGGCTTTCTTGGTTTTTTAGTGTGTAAGGATTCTGTAACAGCACTCTTAAGTATTCTTCATCAGTTATGTGTGACAGTTGCTTATGGGCTTATGGTTCCTACTGCTTGGTCTTTTGAGGTTATTTAGCTATCAGGTTTCTTATTCCCAAGTGCTTTACCCCTTCCAATGTATTCAACTGCAGGAATTCTATACTCAACAATTTACATTAGTTAGGGCAAACTGAGGCATGCTTACATTGGCCAGTCATCCTATATATCAGGACTCACATCTTCTCTCATTTGTATTGGTCTGAGTCACAAGTAACTCAACCAATATCAAATGGCATGAAGTCAACACAAAACTGACATAAACAACAGAAGAACCAAAAGCCTGTGTTATCCTGTGGTGTTTCTGGGGCAACTCTATTAGCATCAACTATTCAAATAGGGTTTACACTAGTGCAAAAGAGAATTTAAAAAAAATACCCCACTCTATCTCACTTCACTGCTTGACAAAATGAACTGGAAAATCTCAACTAGTCTGTCAGAGTTTTTTTACATTTCCCATAGGAAGTATCCATTTTAACACCATCAATACCTTTCCTAGACACTTGTCAATCTATTTGACCAAACAACATTTACACACACAGTCAGCAAATTAAGATGTAAAAGAAGCTAATCAGGACCTCTCCAGGTACTTTCTTTCCACAAACAATGTACAATGCTTAATTTCCTATCAGGAAATTATGGCATCTACTCTGTTGAGATTTCAAGATCTGATTAGTTTCAGAGGCTCAAGTTTTTTAAAAACCTGTATTTCAAAGTAAAGGTATAAACATCACAGCCACCCTATGCTGAAATCTGGAGAAACCTCGTTACTGCAACCCCTTTGGGGAAGAATGGGACCCTTTAGATTTTTGCAGATAAGGTATGAATAACATTCTCATAAAGCTCAAAGATTGCCCAGATATACACATTTAAAATAATTATGGTAATTAAATAGAGTTGCAAGCAGCTATAGCTCCAGGCAACACCAGTTAAATGTAAAGAGAAAACATCTTTTGCATATGTTTGTGATTTATGTAATTACATGCTTCTACAAGCTACACACCATTCACTGGCAAACAGCCATATCTTCTTTCATTTCAATTTAGCCACAGTAAGTAACATACTTCATCTGTTTGAAAAGCTCCACTTAATAATGCCACTGAGGATGTATATAACAGCACTGGGGAGCGAATGTGAAAAAATTAAATGTCATTTGGCTGTGTGTGTGTGTGTGTTAAAAATAGCTTTTCTGGGCCTGTTTCTGATGTACATCACAAATTACTCCTTTTTAGACAACTAAATTACAACTTATGTCACTGAAAAATAAGTAAAACGCAAGGTGTGTTTCTTGTATGAGATTATGTGTTTGCTCTTGAGAACGACTGTTTTTCTCAGTGTAGCAATTTTTGCAAATTAATCTGTATTGGGCCTTTCTGAGGCAAGTCCTTACCAAATCCAGCAAGAGGAGAGCAAATTAAAATGTTACCTTAGTAAAAATGGATTCAAAACTCAAGAAGCCTCCCTGGCACACAAGCTATCCTCTGCCAATACAAGCACATGCAAAGGATTTTCCTCATATTTCAGAGATCCAGTCTCTGGACTACCCTTACACACTCACTAGAAACATTTAGTCAATCTGCAATTAACATTTTCAAGGTGTTAAAAAGGAAAATGAAAAAAGAAAGTGTATATTTTTTTCACATTTCATCAGACTTTCAGATTTCTTGCACTCACTATTGGACTAGAGTCCATGAGGTTACTCATCAAGTGTGTATCTACCCAGAATAAAAGGCATCACTCTTGTTCTTTTATAGAGACGATTTCTTCAGTTAAACTCACCTTCACCAGACACAACTGATTTTGCAGTTCTCTATAAAGCTTAGTTTATTTGTTCATAAGAAAGGGCTATGCTAACTACATGACACTAGTGCAACACTAGGTGTGCAAATGGGAGGAGATATGCTTAGTTACTAGAAATGAAATGTTGTGCTTGAAAAATTGCATAAAATTTATTATAAATACAAGATTCTGCTTCTGCAATTGCTTTTCCACTTCATTGCACATTCGCGTATTGAACTGTTTCACATTTTAAGTCACATATAATCTCAAAGTTGCCATTACAGAAAGTATTTCTAAATATAAATATGTTCTGCTGCCAAGGAAATGATGCCTAAGTACATAGTTAAGAGAAACAGTATACTCTATACATCATATTTACTGTATACATATCTAGACTAGAGTGTGATATCTGAGACCAAGTTGAAAATACATTTCTGCTGAGCTAGAAAATATATAAGGCATAGATATTTGTCCTTTCCACAGATTTTTCATTCCAATGCCAATCTGCTATTACTCTTAACCTACATTCTGGCTCTTCACTGCATCTGTAAAGGATTCCAGATTAAGATTTTTTTGATTTTTTTGGTATTTCATTCTCTGCCCCCACCCAGTTGCTGGAAGCCTAAGCTTAGCACTTAGGGCATTGAAAGGCAGGAGTCCATGCCCCCTCTTAAAAGACATGTCTCTGAGTGAAGCTCTGAAAACTGTTCTATTCTCATGGCTGAACTGCAAAATGTCTCCGTTAAGAGTCAATCTGCCTCTTCTGCTCATGCAAGAAATAATTATTCTTTGAGTGCTTAAAATCTCAGTAAATTTTATTTAGGAAGCTGACACACATTTATTTATTTAACTCTCTTCAATAGAGAATAACATGAAAAATTCCCTACACAGTTGCCAGTAGTCTCCTGATTAAGATAGTTGCCTATGATGGGAAGAACCAAAGCTCAGTCCTTGCTCCAAATCACGATGATCTGAGACATGTTATCCAAATCCTGCATATACTGTGACCAGGCTCTTTTGATTAGTTCACTTCTTACCATGAGACCAAAAAAAGCAAAACCAAAACCAACAAACAAGCAAAAAACCCCACCACACAAGGCAAAACCACCTTTAGTTAAGGTAGTTTCTTTATAGATATTCCTGTGACTCCTAGATACTTTGCCGAATCTGGACTGAGTTGGAGGGAAATGATCCAATCCAAAGGCAGTGGATTTCTCCATTATTTCAGTCAACAGCTGGATTGACAGCAGCCCAGAAGGCAAAGCAGAAAGAGATGCAATAACCTGGCTTCAGAGAGGACTTGTTTTAAGAAGATACAGGAAACCATGTGAAGGCAGCAGTGAAGGACTGTGCTGTGGCTCATGGGCCACAGGCCATCTGCCATGGACAAAACTGAGCACTTGAAGCACTCAGGATCAGCTGTAGGCATAGGAGTCACTGTTATAATCATCTCCCTGTCCTATGCTGGGAGTTTATATGTTTCTAGACTAAAAACAAATTAGACCACATCATTCTGCACATTTTGGATCAAAATAACAAACTAGAAGCAAGATGACCCAAGACTGTAAACTATTTGGCAGCAAGAAATCCTTTTTCCTCTGTGTGCTTGTGCAGTACAGTGCAGCTGCAGTCTGTGACTGGGCTCTTCGGGCACTGTTACAATGAAAGAGTAATAAAAGTCACAAGAAAATAAATTCTAGTCAAGTCTGTTACATGTATGCTTAGAGTGTTTGTACTCTTTACCTGCTAGTCCACAGAACATGACCTGTTATTTAAAATTTCTGGCACTGTTGAGGTGCTGAGATGTAGCAACAATACCATCTCTTTCCTGTGGCACTACAAGACACTGCTCATGTCAAATGGACAGAAGGATGTGAAATACTAAGAAATCATGGCAACACTATGCAGCACAGTCACGTCTGCAACTTGCCACCTTAAAACCTGTGGAAAAAGAAGAATTGAAGATTTAGACATTTAACGCTCTTAGCTAAGAATAAGAATAAAGCTTTGAGCCACCTTTCTCCAGATTTGGCAGAGAAGAGAAAGTGGTGCAGAAGCGTGAAATCATGACAGGTCAAAGCCTGATGAATATTCTAGGCACTTTCTAATAAGCGTATCCGTCTCTGTGTTCAGCTTGAGGGGAAATGTCTGGATGAGGAGACTGGAGCCTGTAAGGTGAAGTAACATTCAGTGTGTCTCAAATGGCTTCCATCTTGCAGGTGTTGGCCAGCAAAGCCTCCCAAGTGACCTATTGTTTTCTTAGTTTCACTTGCTTCTGGATTTTGGCTCCATGAGAGAGTAAAGGTCTGGTAACCTTGAGGGCACACTGCCATGGTTTTGTCCCTGTTGCAATGAGAGAAAGGCAGTACTTTATTTTTCCTTTTCTTTTTGACTTTGGTCTGCTATATTTTTTTACTAAACCTCTGGGGATCTGAGTAATAAGGGACTTTTTGTAAATTAAGAAAGTAGATAAATAGTAGCTTTAAAAAAGGCATTTTCCCATAATTCTTTCTAAAGGAAAGCAGGTGTTTGGCTCAAAGGGACTTGTTCTCTTGATAGCGCAGTAGGAGAGTAAAACTGCATTGTCCCCTAAAGCAAAAATAAATAACTTCAGAAATCATGAGAACTGAGCCCTTGGTGAGGAGGTGAAATGGGTGTCCACCCTGTTGAACTAATTTATAACACCAAAGATGTCAAGTGACATGCTGAATGAAGAAATGATTTGTGGCTGAGAAAAGCTTTGCAGAGATCCCAGAGGCTTGGCCAAAGGCAGCTGCATCTTGATAGAAGTGATCGACTGCCAAACCTAAGAGTACTGTTAAGACTCTCATCTGGGAAAAGGGGGAGAGTTGCATTTTCCAACTGTGGACCCAGTTATCCATAGCCTTTGCCAGACTGTGAAGCCAGGATGAAAGCATGCCAAGCATTTAGCCTATTCACTGTGTGTGCCCTTTGGAAGGACACATAAATCTTAAGGAAAGGTTTCAGTACTTTAAATACACTAGAAACAAAATAGTATCAGCAGTCCAACTTTAGAAAGTGTGCATTGGGCATCTAGCTCTTTAGGCACTTGGCACGAATTGAAGTTCTACAGAGGTTGTTTAAAACTTGTGTCCAAATGCTTACTTATCTTCAAAGTTTCTTTCGTCTAAAACCCTGGTTTGCATGATCAGAGCTTTTAATTCTCATGGCAGTGTCAAGGCCATAACCAGTTTATACAACTTAAATCAAGCATACCAGCTTACACATTCCAGTTTAGACTAGTGGTTACCACTTGCAGTGAGATTGCCACATTTGGGACCAGATCCACAGAGCACACAATTAGGCAGCTACAGTGCTTTGTGTCAGCAGTGGATCAGCCTGTTAGGTCAAGGCTGTGTGATGCTTTGTGTCATCCATATACCCTCCTGCAATTAGAAAAGCAAAGAGGTTTTGCAGCATAGAAAAATGTCCTGCAGTTCTGGTGTGGGCAAAAGATGTCAGCAGTGATACAAAATTGACGTGTTTGTGATGTGGGGATTCCTTATCTATTGCAAAAAAATAAAAACTAAAAACTTAACAAGTTAATATTCCGAAGTTAAGGATCTAACCATTCCAATCTACAGGGCTATAATTCAGCCTAGGGTAACATGTTGCACACCAAAGGAATTTAGCCTTTGACCTGATTAGATGCCAGAATCATCCAGTTCCATTCTACGTGTGAAACTTCACACAGCTCTAATTACTGAAGCCCTGAAGAAAAAGGCCAGAGGTGCTACAGAGCTGGCAGGTATTAAAAAAGTTAGAGGTATCTGCTCCTTATGGTACTCTCCACCTCCTGAGGAACAATAGTTCAGAAATCATATACACTTTCATGGGAAGACTTTCTAAAGGTGGAAGGGTGAGATTTGATGTCTAAATCCTATCTGTGACTATCAAAATCCCCCCTTTGTCTAGAGTTAACAGAACACTTGAGAACTTAATGAAACATAGATTTTAATAATGATATTTGAGAAATTACAAAGATCTTGTTGTTGCTATTGAGAGCAGCTCATTTTCTAATGATGTTGAACAATTGCACACACACAAAAAAAGGTAATTAATATGAACACTGGTACAGAAATGAAAGAAAAGCTTAGAGTTAAGTGTACTCAAGTCGAGAAACACCAAGAAATCTCTCTACAAAAATGCTGAATTTCACATACCACTATATTGATACTACAGAACTAGAGAATTGTATTTCAGAGTGGGAAATGAGTGATCTGAGCAGTCTCACGTCCCATCCTGGGCTGTTATTCAATAACATGCTAGAACCTAGGAAAAAGTAGTAAGGTTGAAGACCACTTTAGATAAAAGGAAAACAGAATAAAACACACCTGAGGTGTGTCAAAGGTGTATCAAAGGTGTGTTAAAGGTATGCCACACACTACTGTATGAAAAAGAAAACTATCTGGCTTTCAGAAAATCATTGGATATGTTTCCAGAGCAAAAACAGATACTGAAGAGCTGAATATTAGTACCAAGATTCAATACTTTCATTAATTACTTTGGAAACAATAGAAATCATCAATTCAAAGCCAGTCATTACCTGAAGACGGCGAACTCTACCTGTGCTGAGAAAGGGAGGACTATTTCACAGGAAAGTTCTTAACAGAATTCAGCTGCATGGACAGCAATATATCAACAAGAGAAAAAACAGAATTTCTCTTACAAACTTAGAGACTGTGACTTACGCAACAAAGGAGGAAAATGAGCATAGTATTTTATTTGATCGCAGTCAGCACATAAAAAAGGCAAATGCAACCTCACAAGGCTTCGGGCAAAGTAGAAAAGGGAATTACTGAAACTATTGCACCATGCCCTAGTACTAATGCACCTGAGGCAATGCATATAAATCCTCATCACTGACATTAAAGAAAGGTAAGACTGGCAAACCTACAAAAAAGGTCTATTCAGATGACAAGAGGAATGGTTAGCCTCTCTTATGACAGAAAGCTAAGACAACTTGGCTTATTAACTTTACAAAACATAGGCCATGAGTGCATATGTTCAATTATTTTATCCGTGCTAGGTAGCATAAGCAGCAGAGTTCAGCACAGCCACCAGTGCAATTGAAAACTAAGAGAGCATTTGAAACTGGCACAGCAGCATGATTCTGGTACAGCTTTCTAGTAGGCACATTAGATTTATAAACAAAATTACAGTGCTGTGGTTGTCTGCCACAGCAAGGATGTTGAGTCAGTGAGCCCAAACTCTTGCTTTTGTTAGAGTTTTCTGATAATCAGATTCTCAAACCACACACAGTGCTGTGGTCTGCAATCAGTGGCTCTGGCACTGAGCATCACTGCAGCTACCCAACATGCCAGGACAGATACTGCTCTAGTCCAGAAATGGAGCAGATCTCTGCTGCAACTCAATACACATCAGCCCACAGTATCTGATGCCAGGCCCCCAACTGTATCAGTTGATATAAACTGAATACATATACTTGTCCTGGACTTAGGATGCATTGTGAAGGTTTGTGCAAAACTGTTTCTTTCACTCATTTTGATATATTTTTCTTCCTTCTTTCCTTCTGTATCATTTCAGGCAGATCTTTTAATTCCACCTTTTAATCACCGCATCAGTAGCACCTTTCTCTTGATTTCATTATGGAGGTCATAATTTTCCTCTAACATAAGAGATTAGAAACAATAAAGGAGTGCTAGGAATTATTCTAAATATTGATATGTGAAAAATGTTGCAATTGTATTATTTTTAAAGTATTCATCTTACTAAACTGTTGTTTCATGGCCTACTTGGACCAAATCTATGAATTCTAACTCTAGTCTCACTAACGGGCACAAACATACTGAAGAAAAAAACAGATACAAAGTGCAGTGCCGTGACCTTTGTCACAAACAGAGCAGCCTGAATATATTTGTTCCCTTCATTTTTTCCAGGACCCAAAAAGCCCTGCTGAAAGGAGCTGATGCATTGTGCTGCCTGTGCTTTTCATAGAACTTCCTAAGAGGGATCAATGGGAAGAAAATGTTCAGGGTTGGCTTGATTCAAAGTATGGACAAGAGGTCTTGCTAAACTAGAGGCACAAATCTTGATGCAGTTATTCTCTCTAGCCATTGGTTACATATGATCCCATAGAATTAGCATGATTCAAAGCTAAAGGGGTTTAGCTTAGTTATGTTTTCAAAACTGTCTCAGCCTTTGAAATGTCACTGTTTTATTCAAAGAGAGGATTAAGAAAAAGTTACTATTCTTTATACTGTTTCAAATACACTAGAAAGCTGCTTCAAAGCATTAAAACTCTGCCTCAAGCCCCCTGGCTGTGTTTTGTATCCCACAGAACTGTCCTAAGGTCCTTTGTAAATACTTAGAGTTTCTATGATAATGAATGAGCTTTTTCCCAATTATATTGTTTGCCGCTTATAAGTGTGGCATTATTGCTTTTACAGGTTACATAGCCTTTGTAGAAGAGGGGGTTTAATTTGATTTCCTAAGAATGACAAGGAAACATAGAAGGCAATCAGCAGAGATGGGGGATTGAAGGATATTTTAAAATTAGCTTTCTGATAATTATCAGATGATGCAAGGCTAAACATAGGTTTTCCATAAGACATCTGACTCATTTGAATTCACGAGTTAACATAAACATCATAAACACTATGTCTGTTTTATGATGATCTAGTAACTTGCTGCCTACATCTTCAGAATGAAATAAGACAGCATACAGGGTAAAACAAAACCAACTTGAGTTACAAGCAATGAACAAGTCAAGGTAAATCTTCAGGATTTATACTTTTAGTAAATGTGTAGAATTTTCTACACAGCCAATTAAGAAAATTGTACATTTTTCCCATGAACTACAAAGAAAAAGTACTATATACACACAATTACCAGTCAGAAGACTTCAGGAGATACGTAATATACTGCATATCCATTCACATATTCTGAATATAAAAGCTCAAACATGACTGATTGTTCTGAGAAGTCCCTCTTTTATTTTCCCCATATTTTTTCACAAACTGGATCAATTTGTCACTCTAAAGCCGAGAACAGGAGATAAAAAAATGTGACACAGGGCTTGCACTAATTTCAGTATATCTTCTCTTCAAATTTTCTCCACTAGTAATGTATTCAAGAAACAGAAATACAAGTTGTCAAGTTTTTCAGTTTACAGTGGTTCCTTAAAAGGCTTTAGCAATTTTATCTTTAAGTCCTTTTAATTTTAAGATGGATAAAAAAGGGNGGTAAGTAACCCTTTGCTCAGCATCTTCATGTCCTACAGGCTTAAACAGAGTTACACATCTGGGATTTGATTATGCTTCCTTTTTTGGGTGCCAAAACTGCCATGAGTAATTGGGTTAAAACAAAAAAAAAAAAAAAAAACCCAAA
>VXBX01000010.1:509094-564493 GCA_013400415.1 Scytalopus superciliaris
AGAGCTTTACACTTTTCTGTTTTCTGTCAGAACCATAGAGAAAGAATAATTTCCAGTTCAGTATTGGAACACTCATCTGTAGTGGTTTTTTTAAAAGGTGGGAAATCTGTTTCACCACAAAATGGCCAGACAGAGACTTCTATGTATAAACAGTGTGTTTTCTTCTGACTGTAAGGGAAAATGCCCTCTTAAGAAAAACACATTGATTTCTGCGGGCCTTACAGTTTTCCTTAGATGTCCCATGAAAAAAACTGCTATTATAATGTAACAACCAGCCAGGATTTTCATAAGCTTCCAATATACAATAAAAACATTTGTAATTCAAGCAAGAATAGTATTAGAAATAACATCTTTATGTGCAAAAAAAGTCAAAGGAGTCAGCAATCTCACTGCATCCTGGTAAAGCGTCACATGGGCCGAATGATCTCACTTCCATCAAATATCCTACTCAATACTTGTCTATTAGTTGGTTATCAGTTATTTAGAAAACAGAGGATATTTTTGCTGGAGTTCTTATGTTGGAAAAAGTTAAACAGCTGGCAGCCTTTTAAAGTTTTAATTTTGATTTAATGCTGTCTTGTGTCTGACTTATGACAGAATGTCAAAGAAATGTGCTTGAGGAACCCATTCTGACAATATCAAGACATTGCATCTAACTTTACAATATACTAATGGTTTGCAGACAACTTCTCCTTCTTTGTTTATTATGCAAGGAAGTGGCTGTCTTCTCATGGGACACTAGCCCATCTGTTAGACAGCCAGCAAGATCAGCAACAGAGCTGTTTTGTTAGATTGAAAATGGCAAGATCTCATTTTCTAGTATTGTTTCCTATATCTTGTAACAATGATTGACAACACTTCACCAAATTGGGTCAAAATTATGCCAGCAAGTTAAAAATATACAAGGCATAACTACCAATTTTAAAAATACAAGACAACTGATTTGGAAAACTAGTAAGTCTACTGCAAAAATGCATTTGCAAACTCTGCACAGCAATGTGGGGAGCTTAACTGAAGGAAATAATTCATTTATCAGTTAAGAGATATTTATAAAGCACAGCTGGACAAGACTTAAAACAAAGGGTCACCCAGAGCTAAAAGTCTTGAAAGAGAAGTCTTTTGGCAGCAAGTGGGAATTCAAAAGCTTAAATTTCTTAACATGAGAGCAGAGCTGTACTCACTCTGTGAAACATCACTGTCTCAAAAGAAATTATCTCCTCCATTTTCAAGAGGAGCCTGTGATGAAGAAAGCAAGAATGACTGGACTGCATAGGCCCGATTTTTCTATGGTGAGATTGGAAAAATTATTCTCTGTAATTCATATCATTTGTAAAATGGGAGCACACATACTGTTTTTAATAGAGAGATTTGGGGAACTCTGTTAATAATTTAGAGGCAGCGAGGTATCAGAAGGGATCCTACAAGTATTTGAAAAGTATCTATTGCAAAGGTCTTTAAGATTAAAGCAGAATAAGAAACAAAAAGATTGTGCAAGATCAACTGTGTAAAGACCTATGTTGAAAAGCATCTGAATGCATGCTTGCGGATTGCTATGAAGAATCGTGTTTTATCTTGTGCTCAAATGCTTTTCTTAATAGTTATGCTTTTCTGAGTAAGCCCACACGTACCAAAGCAGTTCTGGCTTGAAATATATTTAAAATAACATAACTCTCCATTTAACCTTTTTAGAGGAGGATGGATGTGGGCAGGATACTACTGCTGAAAACTTCCATAACTCTTTTGGGTTTCGATACTGTGGGCACTTAACTGCGTGTGGGAAGGTAGGGTGAGATGAATACCTTCTATTACCCAACAAAATCAGTCTAGGAAAGACCCAGACCTGAAATTTGATCTGATCCCCTTCCAACATTTAGTCTAAGCAATGGTAATCACTCAAGAAGTTAGCACTGACTGGAGGAAGTCAAATCTAATGTGTGTTGGCCAGGCTGAAGGCAGTATCTTATGGCACTCACATACAGAATATGGTAATTTCAGACAGTGAAGCTTAAGGAACCTATTTATGAAGAAACAAACAAGGTAGGAATATGTTCTGTAGAACATTTCTGGAGAAACCTACAAGAATATAAATCCAGGACCAGCAAGGAGGTGGGCTGGGTGCACTAATTGGTTGTGGGGACATGATCATATATAAGCTGTGATGTGATGGTCTACAAATTGTAGAATTCCATATGAAAAACTAAAATCAAAACCACATGCAGTCAGCACCTGACAGGAACGGAAGTAGGATGAAAAGAATAAGCAATTTTCCCAATCCCTCCTCTTTCACTACAGACCCTGTGTTCCTGCTTTCCTGTTTCCAGCTACATTGCAACTCCCTGACTCTTTCCCTCGGGGAAGTTCCCAAAACACAGACCACAACATCCCTGGAGTGCAGTGAAGAGGAAAACAAACAAACAGAAGGCATGTGATGAAGGTACAGCTCCATGAGAAACGCAGATGAGCCAAAGCTTAACCAAGAAGAAGAATGGTGCTTCACTAGACAAGATCACTGAGTTGGTGCTTGCTATAAACATGCCCCAAAGTTTGGTTCAAATCATTATGCAGAAATATTTGACAATGCAGAGATGTTCTGCAGTCATCACACCAAGCAGTAGGGCACACCAGAAACCTGGAACTGTAGCAACAGACATGGAAGACAGTGAAAAATGGGAACTGAAAGCACTCAGCTTGGTAATAGATAACCAGCTGGACCATGAAGATTCCCTAGAATAAACAGGAAGGCTATTCAAGTACTCTACTAAAACCAGGGCCTTAGCCAGAGCCTTCAAGCCCTGGAAGGTTTATGCTCAGAGGTTATCTTGGTGTTACCAAGGGGCTTTCATGATACATTTGTGTTCAGCCCCCTTTTTACCATGTCTCTTTTCTCAATGCCACAATCTGGCTTTGCATTTCTGCAGATCCCTTCCTGGTGGAGCACAGGTACAAATCCCTCTCCCTTAGTGCGCAGGCTTCAGGCCCCACAGGGCAGCCCTCGCCCTTTAGCTGCCCCGAGCAACTCTGGGGGCACAGCTGCTGGAGTCACACACTGCTCGTGACACAAAGACAGCAGAGAAAAGAAATCCATTTCATAATTGGCAAAGAGACTGCCTATCAGCTGGCCACATATGCATCTCATGACATCTTAAAGATTCCTGAAAATAAGATTGATACTTCATTCTTTTCCTTTACCATGCAAAAGGTAAGCTGATTTGAGCAGCTCCAAAGTGTCTTGTTAAGCAACTCTATTTTTGGTGTTAGCCAGGGTTTGATGTCGTTCCTGAAAGCATGTACCAGAACAGACAGTAGTTGTTTTAGCATATAAGTACTTTTGGAATCAAGGCTCTGGCATCTCTTTCATCAGAAAAACCTATTCTAAGGAATGCTACTCTTATCTAGCAGATATTTTGCTAAAGAATTTGCTTTGTCCTTTGCAAAATATGGCTTAGAGCCCACATACACTCCACAGCAGAGATAAGAGTGTTGTTTTTAAAGTAATGAGTGGAAGTCTCTTTCCCCTTAGAAAACTCTTTAGGAATCTTTCACGGTGAAGAAATAAGCATTTCCCGATGAGGATCTGGAATGTTATTTGTAAACAGTTCACATTTGTATGAAATTTTTACTGCAGTAATTACTCTTTCCTTAGCTGAAAGAGCAAAGTTGGACATATAAAAGTATTATTAAAAAATTGACTGGATAAAAAGTTTGCAAGAAATAACTTTTTAAACAGATATAATCCTTTCTCTGCTCAGAAACTATTTACACTCAGTCTTTTGTCATTAATTCCTTCAGTACTTCTCTTTGTTAGTCAGAAGTTTTGTGCAAACAAATTTCTCCCTACTCATTGCACACCAAACGCTGACTGTAAGTGTTCTCTTCAGAATTTTAATATGTTCACCACTTGATAGGTTCAAGCTGTGCAATTGGGTGTCTAAGTCACATGGCGTTGTTTATGTTCTCCGAATCCTTTTGCCCTTAATGATTTTCATATGGTCGAGACATAAATTTTGTCTTATGATTAAATGAAACTTGGCTCAGAGGGGCTAAAATTAATTTTTCAGGAGCATTTTGTACAAACAAAACTTCACTGACATAAACACATTATAAAGGGGTTGTGAGCACAGCCAGATAAAAAAAAAAAAGGCAAAAACCAAACCTATTTAGAAGATGCCAAAGTGCTAGAGTATTTTTTGTTGTAATGGGCCCAATAGCCATTTTTGTTCTCATCAGTCCCTAGATGCCATAGGTTGCAAACTTCCTTGATTCAGCATGAGCTCATACGTAATATGTGTGTTTTACATAATTTAAGCCTTCACATAAAGCAATTTTACTAAAAACATGAAAAAGAATATATAATTTCACACCACTGCTAGTGCATAAATACTTCCAGTGCCAAGTGTCGGTCTGCCAACTCTCCACAATAAATAATTTTTGATTTCCACTCTCCTAGGAAAGCAACTTTCTTTAAAACAACCCTTCACAATACATGTTGTTTGCTACCATTTCAAGGCCTGCTACACTAATGGAAAAGAATGTGCTAAATGTAGCATTATCATGCAGGTCAGGCAGGGCAGCCCGGTACACATTTTCCCACAATCTCTGCTCATTAACATCTAGTTCCCCCATTGTGCAGATTTCTTGGCTCTGTTCCATCGGAGCAGAGAAGAAAAATGTTTACAATATGCAAACTTGGAGGGACACACACAAAAAAAAGGGGGGAGCTTTGAAATGTCAGTCCTTTGGGATGAAAAGTTTCAAAGGGGAAGGTAAGTCAAAGGTTACTAATGGGATGTCTGCAACACCTGCTTTCAGTGGAGGTTTCATAAACAAGCTTTACTTCTCAAGAACAGTTTGGCCTAGACAAAAATACCAGCTAAAATATCTGTGGCTAGCTTGAGCAGCCTGGTACCTATGAACAGAAAGGTCAGGTTTGTTATATCCTAACATGGCCTCTCACCCTGCTTTTATTGATAAAATGAGATCACCTTGGTGGACAACGTTGCTTTTCACATCTTAAAGTGGAAGGCACTAACAATGTGGCATGCTCAGCCTCTGCAGGTGAGGAGGAGGAGGAGGAAGGTGATGCTCAGCATCACTACTGTACCCTGCTGTCTGAAGAAGATGTGAAGTGGGAGTGAGTTCTGCAAACTTCAGAAGTTTCCCAGCTCATCTAAAAGTTTCTCATAAGGCACTTTCAGTAACCACGAGCAAGTTTCGTAAGTGTCGTAAGAACTCAGAGACCTCCAGTAGTAATTTTTCCCTGAAACAACTAATGCATATTTCTAAGATTTTAACATTGAGAAACAGGCAAGAGAAGTGAAATCCTGCTAAATATTCATCAGCTCACCACAGAACCTTAACACTTAGTCTTTACAAATGTCTTTTACTGAGACAACATTCCTGAAACTGAAAAGCAATACCTAACTCACACAAGCAGTGACCCAGGAACAGGGTTGTGTAAAATTCTTGTTCTACAGCAGAGAGACCCTGCAGCAAAATTGGCATCCAAGTTCCCAGGGACAACTCCAAGGCTCTCCCTGAGACATCATCCTTGTTGACCAGCAAAGAAATGTGGCAGCTTCTACAAAAGCTCAAAAGATTTTAATTTTAATACAGAAGGAACGAGAAAACAGCATGATAGATAAGGCCACAAACTGGCATTTGGTTCTGACTATACGCAAAAACTGTAATCCATTAAACTTTCTCTTTTTTTTTTTAATAACAGAGGTAATTCCATTTACATTACCATGAAGTTGGTATCGAAACAGCAAAAAGGATGACATTACCCCTGCAGTAAAATATTATCAAATATTATCTTCTCCTATTATTACCATATATAAATGCTGATCCATAGCAATAGAACTGCTTCAGCAGGAGCTGTGTTATTAACCATTACCAAATCAAGTCCATTTTAATACTTTGCATTTATCACCAATGCTGAAAAGAAAAAAAACCAAGAGGATGAATAAAATGGTGGGCATTACAACAGATATAGGCATAGGTGGAAATCCAGAAAGTTTTAGGGGAAATAGTTTCTAGGCTTTACAGTTTGTGGAACATATGTGTTTCCCACAGGCGACAGAAAATCAAATCTGTTTGGATCTGATTCCTTCAGCTGAATTTCATTTTTAAAACTGATAATCAGTTCCCTTTTCTATTTCTCCAAAGAATTGTCAGCACCCTTATTCACCTCACATACCATTGCTGGGCAGCAGGGACATACCCATTTGTAGAGGAGACAGATGCAGCACATAGTTTTTAAAATAAATACCTACTGTATTTCTACAAATGCATTTATTCACACAGAAAATTTTCAGTAACTTTTTGTAAGATATAGTTGTCCTAAAAAAAGAGATCAAGTACACTAATCGTGATACATCTTTGTGGTGATGATGATTAACTGCATTATTTCTCAACTGGATTGTATCTGGCCAGCTCAGACCATAGAGTACAGAATACTTTAGACAAACAGTCATGAAGAATTTAATATCTTTAAAGATGAATACTTTTAATGCAGTTTAGAGATGGCAGAAACCATTTGTTTCACATGAAAATGTAGAGCTGGACAGCAAAGTAAACACAGAGAGTGCACCCTCTATACCTTACAAATATAGTCTAAGTTTCTTTATGAATACACAAGAAACTGAGAAATGTCTTCAATAAGCTATTGTAATTTTTCATTTTTCTTGTTGTCAGATATGCAACCCTAGGACTTCATCTGGAGAGCTATGAGAAGGTTTAGATGTGTTTATAAGTATGACCCTGTTTCTTATTTCACAGAAGTTTTCCTCCCATAAATTCACTGAGCTTTCAATATGTTCCTTTTTACACTGGACTGAGATCAGAATAGGGCCTTTTGTAAATGGTATGTCAAAAAACATGCCTGAGTCAAATGTAAGCCTTTAAAGTAAAGGTTCTGCTTTTGGTTTACATAATCATATGCTATGGAGAATAGCTTTCCTATTTTATATTCCTTCCCTTCTTATCATACCACCCATGACTCTTCTCTTAATGTACTACTTTAGATCTTTTCTTCTTGTAGAAACCACATTTCATCTGCGCCCTTGAAACAGCATATCTATGTGTTCAAACTTCCTGCTTTTTGACTGGAAAAGCATTCAAAATTTCTGGTGGGACTTTCAGTTGGCCAGATGTCTGAACAACTCACATTAACTTCTGTAGAGTGATAGGAGGAAATATTGCAGAATCAGCACTGGATCCATCAATGTCTTCTCAGCAGGACTCTCAGCATAAGAAATCACTGTTTTACCCCAATTTGTTCCAGGGAATTCAGGTACCAATGTATGGATGCTAAATCAGATGAGCATATCCCCAACCCATGCCATTCCATTCACTTGTGCAATAAACAGACTAATTAAAAAAACAATGTTTGAATGCCAGTTTAACTGCACAGAAATGGAAGCACAAACAACTAGAGTGTCAGTTTGATGCTGGATATCTATCACTTAGGCCTTCTTCAAACCTTCAGGTTTTAATCTGCTGTGCATAACAAAAATGCTGACATATTACTAGTTTTGTGTACAGCTGCTCAGGACTAAAAATTCCTGCTTCATCTGTCAAGAGCATCTGAGCGATATTATCTGTATCAGTTCTTTCAGTAACCTGTCTTTCTCTTCAGGACTGGATTCTTGTATCAAATCACTGTAAGTTAGGGCTCTGGAAAGGGGCTTAGCAGAGAAACATGAATATGTGGTAGTGGAAACCCACCTCCCTTAGGGCAAAAATCTCAGCTAAAGCACCTTGGCAGCATATTAATAGCTATAAAAGACTCTTTCTTTGCTGACCACAAATATGCTGTGGTCAACAAGAGGTCTACTCACTGTTTTGTTAAAAACAGTGATGATTTATTTTGCTTCAGCCATGTGTGAAACTAGTCACCACATTGTGAATAATAATATCCTCTTAGTCTCAATGGAGCTCTTTTTATGCAGAAAGATACGCGAAGCATTTAACTAAATACTTGATATAGCAATCTACTGGCTGACAACTAAAATATAGCTGTATCTGGCATGGAACAGTGCAGCTATGTAACAACACACAGCAGCAGAGGAGACAAAGAGTAGAAAAAATCCATTAGAAACCAAAGCAAGAGCTGGAGTAAAATATAACTACCTCAATTAGGCATGAACATTGAGTGGAGCTAAAATTGTAATTTTGAAGAGCACCCTGGAATCTCTATGCCTACAAGAAAGCAGGAGTTTATACAGTTTCTTGAGAGGATGAACTGCATAAGCACAGTGCCCTCTACTGTGAAATTAAATCTGTAAAGTCTCAGAGAGGAGAAAATTATGTATTAAATCACTTGGTCTGCTTGGTTTCTGCAGCACTGTCCTGAGGTTGTAAAATCTGAGGAGAGCTGAACACAGGTGGTAAAGGCTGAGCCTCGGCATGCAGGATCAAGCTGCAGTAGTCAGCCATGTGCAGAATAGCTTGGCATCTGCTAAGCCAGCTTCCCACAACTCTTTCAAAAAAAGGCAAATGGGATGAGTAGAAGAAAAATTTGGTGATTAAGTGCCTTTTAAACATCTACAGTTGTAGTAATTTTGCTATTAAGTTAGTGTTACCCATGTCAATATTTAGATGTTTTTATTCATCACAGCAACACAGGCAAAATTACAGAAAGGTATTTTTTGTTAAAACCTTGAGTGGCAAACAATGCCCAGTTGACCAGGTCTTGATATGTGAAAAAAAAAAAAAAAAAAAAAAAAAAAAAGATCATCACTTTAGGAAAAAAAAAGAATTAAATAAATCACCCATCATTTTTCCCTGATGCTGCAACACATTCATTGTAAAAGTATAGACGTCCACTTACATTTCTGATATTTAAAACAGCTCATACTGCACTAGACCATATTATTTCTAAAGCATCCTATATATGTTCTACTGAGTAAAATATATAGCAAGTTAAACTCATAGTGTTTCCAGTAGGGCACGTGAAGAGACCCAGGAAGGTTTAAGTACAGGAAACATCTCAGATGACCAAAAGAAAGAAAAGTTAGTTCAGTAGCAAAGGGCAGATCCTGTGACAAATCACACCTCTATTCAGGAGGCTCATTTGAGCCCTACAGTGGTTTCTTTCCTCTCACTTCTGCGGTAAACCCTACCAGTAGGTTTTATTTCCCCTACCCAAAAAACACAAACACACATACACACTCTGCCTCAAGACCTGGGAGATCTCAAGAGATTTGCAGCCCATGTAATGTTTTTCCCTACCACCTTCTAGCAACCTGCAGGAAACAAAGCTTCTTCAGGGAGTTTGCTTCATAAAAAACCCCCTGCCTTTAGGTCCCTCAAAAGGTAAATTTCTTTAACCCTTTTATTCTCCAAAGTAAAGATAAAACCAGTATGTGAACATCCATTCATTCCAGAACAGACATCCACATGAGCATAGGCAGCACACAGCTGTAGTGAAGAACACCGGGGCTCACTGTCCTTCAGAAAATGTTCAGGTGGGACAGTAGAAATGTGGAATAAAAACCTGTACAGAGCAAAAGTAATTTTCTGAAGAAATCTCATGGAAGAGACCCAGAAGCACCCTCTGTTCCAAAAACCTCTGACAACCAGATGGAGGACAAATTGCTTGCAGAGAGCTCTGTGCGGTCCTTTGGTGGTTTTAAATAATGCCAGGCTAAGCAAGCCACTTGTTGGCCCTCGGTTGCCAGGAGACTCTTGAACCACACTTTGTATGCTGCTAACTAACGGAGACGCATAAGTTGCAGTTCAGCCCTAAAATATAGCTTTGTACATATCCTTGGGGGTGCATTATGGGCTTCCAAGTGAATATCATTACTTTAAAATTGCATATCAAGTGGAACTCAAGCTAAAAAAGTAAAATGAACGAAAGCAAATAAAACTAAAATCTGGAAAGCTGTAAGGAATAATTTGGAAACACCATTGTTTTCTTAGTTGTGAAGTTTTCCTGTGAGAGTCTGAAGAGGATTGTAAGATTTATATACCCTGTAAACTTCAAGAAGTGGTCTTAGTGATGTAATCATATCTGGTGCTGGAAAGAGGGTATACATCAATGGAGACGGTATGCAGTTGCAGTCCTGAAAGTCACCTGTTGCACTCCCTCTGTAATGCACATGCACACATTTCTGCTGCTGTCTGCATGCAAAGTGTTTAAAACCACTCTTCTATACCTCCCCTCCTTTCTCCCTCTTTTTATTTTTTTTTAATCTTTAGGAAGTTTTTGTGGTCTGGCAGGGAAATACAGAGCTGGGGTAATGCAAAGATAGGGGGAATTTGTGTATGTTCTGTATATAAATAATTTGAAAAGGTCAGATTTCAGCTTGCCTTAGCTTGAAAGGAACAATGTTTTGTACTTCCTGATTTTTGAGAAATCAGACCTTCTTTAACACACTCAATGAACATAATTTTTGAAATTCTAGACTGTATTTGAGTTTTGTATGTAACATCACTGTCAAAAATATAAAATCCCTTCTTTATTATAAGTGAAAAAAATCACAGATAACTTCTTATGTTACTATCTCCTGTTTGATTCTCTTTAATTTTCAACTAGCAAGCAAAAAGAGAAGGCTGAAAAGAAACATAGATGATTTACACTTTAGAAAGGCTTTGAAATAAAATAAACATTTTCTGCATTTAGTAATGTTCTTTCACTGCTGCTAGCATGGCCCAGTAAGCACAATAGCAGTGGAGTTCTCAGATAAGTAAAGAGCCTTTTTTAACACAGAAGAGAAAAACAACTTGTTTACACTTTAGCAGCTGCTTAAAGATAACAAATGAAGCCTAAAAAGGCACATACTAACATCAACACAAGATGTTCCTCGGGCTTGAAAATAAAAAAATCAGAGCTCCATTAGGCTTAGACACTGATATTAGATTAAAAATAAAACCAGTGTTTTCCTCTTGCATTTCTGGACACAGACATTGTTTGCTGAAGAATGTAAAATTCAATCCCCCAGGGAATGCCAGAGGCTTTTTGGCAGGCTCTCTGAAACTCAAGTTGACTCTTTTCTATAATAACTAACATCAGGAAGAAAAGGGGAAGAAAAAGGAAGAAAAGGAGGAGAAAGAGACATAATTACTTTCAATGTTTACATGGCTCTGGCTTCTTGAATTGAAAAAGTATCAGACTGCAAAGACTGGACTTAATCTCACTTTAGGCAGTTGACAGGTGGACTTCAACTACTTCTAATTATTCTAAGTGGGTAGTTAGTTAACTCTTTTTAGAACAACAATGGGAAAGAATACTCAAGTTTATAAGAAAAGAAGAAACTGCTCTCTCATATTTGTACTTGTTCAAGCTCTGTGCCATCTAACAATATCAGCTTTGTGCTTAAAAAGACCAGTTAGCCAGCCTAACACCAGGGTGGGCATGCATTTTACTGTGAGCATCCCACCAAACACTGTTTAACAAATGTTCTCCATTCAAGCTGAACAGATGGAAGAAAAATTACTCTGGGCATAAATTTTATGGATGCTTAGTAATAAGAGTGCTCAGGCTCGAGAGGATAGAGGTTACTATAAAACTCGCTTGCTTGGGCATGCAGAACAAGGCTCTCTTCACCCTGAGGAACTACAGACTAGCAATGCTGCTCCCATATTCTTGGGGCATACATAGCCTTGTAGGTATTTTTAAAAATATCTTCTACTGAAGGAAATTCCATATCAGTATCAAAGAAGATTAGCAAATCAAAAAGGCTCTGATTGTTCTACCCTCCCTATAGTTCCATTTCATGTTTAAAATTTTGAAAGCATAATTGGCTTTCGTTAACTCAGATCCCATTCAGTAAGTGGGAATAGATCTAAACTGACCTGCTATAATGACATTGAGTTAAAAGTTTTGTTCACTTGCCATAACTTCCTGGTAAATAGATGTGTTTACCACATACTATTAGCAAGTCATAATATGCATCAACGCAAAGGCCTTTGAAACAGATATGCAAGCAAATTAGTTCACTTAATTTTCTTTATATGCTTTATAATATGATATCTATTTGATTTCTTCAGGCTGTGGTCAAGTAATTCTTTTGACTTGCAATGGTGACCTAAAGCAGAGCTTTTGGGTTTACGTGTGGGAATATTCAAGCAACTCCAGCAAGGCTGCTGTTCGGCAATGTTGTCTAGATCACTGGCTAGATTATGCAGTAAGAATACCCACAAGACATAATTAAACAAAAAATACAGCAGTTCTTCATGCACAGAATGACTATCTGAAGTGCTTCTTGGTAAATTTAAAAATTTAAAAAATCTAAGCAATTTTTGCACGAAGAAGGTGGTACACCAGTCAGATAACCTGAAACAGACAGTTTGCTGAGGGGTAGCTTAGAGAAACATTAAGACCAGCTGCAACAGAAGCTATGCCTTTTTTTTTTTTTTNCAACAGAAAAACAGTTACTTGATTTGCATTTCTGAGACTATGAAGCATCTGTTGCCCATAATATATAACACAGGGCATTATGGAGTTTCACCTATCTTTCATTATAATGTATGAAAAAAAGAGAAACAAATATATTTTCTGGAAAGCTATACCAATCTTCCTTTTGGACTGCTGTAGAGGTCCTCATTGTTGGTTTAACAGCATCTTTTATCAAAGACAGTACAGCAGCATGGATGGGCAACTCAGATAGCAAAAGCACAGTAGTAATCTATAGGAAGAAAGAAAAAAGGTTTTCACAGATTCTGAGATTACATGCCTATCAGTTATTCTAAGTACACAGTAAAGGTTACTGCACCAGGGATTCATATATTTATCAGTTAATCTGTCCCAAAGCCATGGAAGGTAATTAATGAAAAAGATAGCCAGGCATGGCTTCAGGCAGTAATTCAATATTACTTTAAATCTCTGCATGAGCAAACCTGTGAACCAAAGAGGAAACACATACTGTACAAGGACACTTGTGTTCTGAAATGTGATCCCCCGTGGAGTTTTCAGATGAAGCACTTTTCCAGTGATTAACTCAGTACATTTGAATTTCATTATTTAATGTTTTAGGTGACTGGTTATTTGTAGTGCACTGAGAGGAAAACAAGTTTTCCATGAATAAAATCAGAGTAAGAGACAGATAACAACTAAGACATCTCAGGTCACTGAAATGCCCATTGCTCCTTGCTGAGCTAGTAGGACATTCAGTATGTGCTCCTATGTTTGGGGGTTTTGTTTGCTTGTTATAATTATGCCATATTTTTCTTACATTCTGGTGGCAAAAGATCTATGTTAAGATACATAGAATTTATTTTCCATACTGGTACATCCTTTCCCATAGGGCTTATTAAGGATCAGCAGAGAGAGGCATTTGGATTTATCAGAATCTTTCAACACACTGAAAATGCCCTTGTTACACCAGCTTTTACAGTGGTACTGCAATCTTCTGCTCCAGAGCCCTCCAGGCTGAGTGCAGCCAGGCAATTGAGCTCTCATCAATTTTATAAAAGATGTGAGCCCTCAAAGCTGCCTTGCAGGTGAGGCAAGGAATATGGTTGGCACACACTTCTCCAGGACTCAGGGAGAGGCAGAGTGCTATTTATATCTCTGCCCATCTATTACTAAGCAAAAGTCACTAAGATAATCTGAGGTGTTCATCAAATTAAAAGATCTCTGCAGAGAAACCTGCTGGAGGTGTACATTTCTTTGCCAAGAAATTATTTGCTCTGCCATACTTCTGGAGAAACAAAATGCCAACAACTAGATAATGAGACTGGAAAGCCAGCAAAGAAATTCAGATAAGGGTTAGATTAAAAGCAAAAGCAAATTTCATAGCTTTGAAATTGTCTCTTTACTGCACTATAAATCTCCCAGCTAAATTCACTGGGCCCTAGATTCAGTGGGATACCCTCCATCAGAAAGTCATTTTACCTTCTATCAAAATGTGGTATTTTAAGCCTGTTTATGTTCTTTTAGTTCAACAGTATTTTCATGGGCTGCCTTTCTCTTTTAGAGATCAAAGACAGAATTCATACTACATTGACAAACTCAATTCTGGATTACATATGAATGTGAAGTGGTGTTTCTGTACCATGAAACTTTTTCAGCTTTCAAGAAAAACCTTTCCTTGTTCCCTGTTGGGATGAAAATAAGGTCTTTAAAAGTTTTATGCAGAAAACAAAAACTCAGTTGAGACCCATGCAGTCCTAGTTAAAAGTCTGGTAGTCAATGCTCTCATCTGTCTGATTTGGACTAAAGATTTCACTAAGGTTCTGTCAACTGAGGGAACATGGGTGAATAAAGGACTACTGAAATCTCTGTTAGCAGAAATTCTGTCCTGGAGAAGAGAAGTCCTAGTAGAAGTCTAATCAAAATCAGTAAATTTGTATAAAAATTGTAATGAAGTGAAAATTCAACCAGACAAGTCCTGTTTTCATTCCCCTCACCAGAAGCAAAACAGACATTGATCACAGATGAAACACTTTAAAACAAAGTAAAACCAAGGAAATCCCACTCAAACCCAGAAAGACAACAGCTACATGCATTTCTGCCACTAGTTCTGACATTCTGATATGTAATACCTTTGGTTTCCTATTTAATAAATTAATAGGTAGCAATGGTTATATTTTCAAACGTTATATATAAAGATTTTCTGATTTGGAGGTGAATTTTTCAAAGCATTATCAACTTAGCCAAGGGCTTCCAAAGTTTCTCACTTAATATATTTCATGCACAAACGAAAAAACTGTGGCCTTCAAACCTTAACTCCACAGAAGGTCAGGACTTGAGGAACACCTCTGCCCTACACAAAGCCCCTGCCTGGGTTTTGCCACCACTACGTTAACTCAGTACAACAGAGATGCTTTTGTAGAAAACTGGTACCCAAGCAAATGAAGGTGGGGGCACCTCTAGATAACAAGGCCCTTGCAAGAGCCACATCTGTGTTTAATAAGGTGGTACACGGCGATGTGTTTATATTCTGCACTGCCAATGTTATTTCAGGTGACTTGGGAAACAGCCCTGTACAAGGGTGAAGGAAAGTGATCCTGGTATCCATGTGAAGCCAAGAGGAAGGATATGCAGAGTAGTATAGGCAGAGCTGTGCCGAAGCCAGAAGTTCAGGAGGCCTTCTGAATGGAGGTTGCTTATTGTATTAGCAGTAGGCTGGGAAAGCTTGTTCAACCTACGTTATACTGAGAGTTGACATCAACCACAAGGATTACATGGTGACTTTTGGTAGGCATTGAAACCTTTGAGGTGCTCTGACAGTTAAATTTAGTTAACTTTTTAACCTTTATTTAGACACTATATATGCAACAAGATTTCTTTCTTTTTTTTGAATGGCAATCATCACATGTCACCAGGAACCTAAGCCCTCTGTGACTTATGCCAGACCTGGAACCACTAAGAATAACCATTATTAATATGCAAGTGGTGACCAATGTCATTCTGTATCAATCAAACTCTAAATAAGATTAATAATAATTTAAATACAAAATTCATTACACGTACTGCTACAATTTTAATAAAAGTATCGGATTTTAATTTAAAAAGTTAAGTATCAGAGTGTAACTATTCTGATGACTGTACAGTTTCCACATTATAAATAAAATACATGTGTTTTAGAACAAAAACTAGAACATGCTCCACGTATTTCTTCAGTTGTTGCTTAACATATCTGGAATATATTAAAAAGTCATATTCAGTTCTAACTCAAACAGTGCATGTCATGAAATACACAGTCTCTGTACAGAGGACTAATGTGTAGTCAGTATCACTTCTTCAAAGGGACACAATCACAGTGTGAGTGACACAGAACCCAGCACAGACACACCAAATTTCATTTTTGACTTCCACATTAGGTGAAAATTGATCTCCTAAATTCAAATTTCTTAGTTGAGTTCTTAGTCCCAACATTATCATTAAAGAGTAAGGGTTGCTACCAGCATAACTTGCTTTTCGTACTCTGTTATGGCAATTTTATTAAGCCTGAGGTTAATGATGTAAAACTGGAATGACGAAATTTCTGTAAAATAATGACACTGAGAATTTCCCTTGTTCACAAGCACATCATTCGTATTGTTCCAAGTCAATGACAAGGATTCCATTGATTTTAACAGTGACAAACTCTTACCTGTATAAAACACAGGTTTTGACTCTTTAGAATCTACAGAATCTTAGACTCTTTAGAAATCTTTAGAATACATATATATTCTTGCAGTTAAATATTTCTCTATAAAACTTTGGAAAACAGACTGTATAAAATCGCAGAAAAATATCTGTATTAATCTCTCTGGGGTAATTTCTTCATTTAGATGCACAGAGAAACAGACTGTAGGGGTTTGCTTATTTGCATATGGAGATGTTTGTCCTCAAATTCAAACACAAACATCTAAAAGGCAGTGAGATGCAATGTGATCGATTGTACCTTGTCTATCTTTATCCTGGGAACATGGGTCAGCAACATGTTCCCCTTTGGGTTTTATTCATCTCTCTCTAAATAATTAATATTAAATAATCATTTGTACCAGAATAAAATCTCGTTCCCACTGTACATCCAATCAAGCTAAGAACACCTTCAGTGTTCGGTCCTGGGAGACTCTTTATGCCTGATCAGAATAGTCCACCTACTCACAAATAAGATGCAGTAGAAAATAATTCTCCGATTTTTATCAAGAAGAAAGACTAAAAATTGCTACATAGTTTAGAAGTCTGGCATAAACATTTATTCATTCCTTTCAAAAACTGTATTCCTTCCTTGCTATTTTACAGCAAGTTTCTTTAACAAAGGGAGCAAATATTACAGAGCTTTTCTAATAACTGAAAACTTAAACATTAGGTTGGCAGAAACAATCCATTTTTAATAAGTCTGTCTTGGTAACCTTGTATTTTGACCCAAGGTGAAAGGTGAAGATTAAATCTCTTCCACCTTTCTGAATGCAGCTGCTGTGCACACAGACTTTAATTGATGTGAGACTTAGCTTTGTAACTCAAGACCATCTCCCGCCTGCAGCACTGAAAACGTGCGATTCAAGGCTCAGTTACTGCTGATAGCAGGTCCCTCTCAGCTGATGGTGTGGACAGGAGAATAAAGTCTTTGTCACTATCTATTCCCCATCAGGGTGACTTTTTTCTTCTTCATAACTCCAGTATTCAGGTCAGGCCTATAATGGTGGCCTCTTAGCAAGAAATGATATAAAGTAAAGCTAACTGAAAAACGAGACAAGCAACCTATAGATGAGCGAAGTCGTGATGCTGAAGCACAGACCAATCTGACATGCATTGGGCAATGTGTGTGTGAATTTTTGCAGTGAGAGGGGTTTGGAAATACATATTTTTTTTTTTCCAATTCTCTTTTGCACTTGAATACCAAGATATTCCAGACCTGAAATACTTTCTTCTTTTTCTCCCCAAGTACAAAAACCTGTACATTAGGAATGATGTTGTTGGAATCATGAAAGCTCTAGTTAAGTCATTTTTTAGGCTATTTAACCATTGCCTCTATGGCTTGAACAATGTTAATACTCTGACTAGTGGCCTAGAAATGTCTCTCTGGAATCAGGGACCGAATCAAGGCACAATAATAGGAACTGACAAAACAGGCGAGACTGCTTGCGCCTTTTCTAAACTTAAACTGCATCTGCTGATATGCAAGGGTCTTTAAAAACATTAGGGGCTAACCAAAGCCACTTTAAAACTCTAACTTAAATTTGGCTAAACAAGTAAAGCCTTGCTCAACTGCGCTTTGCAGTCTTCTCAGAGACTTAAGATATTGCCCTGCGTAAGGGCCTAGTTACAAAGCAGCATCTTAAACACATGGCAACCAAACACACATGCTGAGTTTAGATGGAGGACTGGCTTGTCATATACACGTTGGACTTATTACTTCACAATGAAAAGAAATTGATTTTTTGATGTATACTGGCAATGATGAAAATTGTACAAAAATATTCCCTCAGTACCACACTAACCTTTTATACACGAGACTTTAAACTTTACTTGTCTTATATATGCATGATAGAAACAATCTGCGTTGTTTTGCGCTTGAAGAAGAAAGAAGTTAAAAAACCCCCAGAACACAAAAAACCCCAACCAAAAAACCCAGAACAGAACCTAAGAACAGCATGTGCTTCCAGCCTAGTCTTCCAAGTCATATCTCTCTGGCAGGTCTGCTTATTTTAGAGAAACTTGGCTTCTATCGCTTTGAGATTTTAATTCCAGCATTTGGCAAAATTTAGTTTTCTAATTGCTGACTGAGTTCAGAGGTCCAAATTACGAAAGTGAAGACTTTTCCCCACTGCCTGCCAGGGCCAGGTGACAGTAGTGGGTCTGCTCTGGGCTCTCCAGAACACCCGCCTGTATGTGTAACTAGATAGCCTCCTGTTTAAAGGCCAGGGCAGTATAAACTCTGCATGAGCTAGGGGGATGTTTCTAATGAGTCCCAAACCACTCCAGTAATCCCCTGAGACTCCAGACGCTTTCACAGGAGGATCACTAAGTGTTCTGAGGCTTAGTGTAGGTAGTTCAGAGAGTGGATGGTTTCTTTTTTTCTCACCACTCTGAACAGAACATTTGAATGTGAGAATTACAGGTATTTTAAGATAAATCACTCTCAGATTATGTCTTATTATTCATAAGCATCTCTGAAGAGAAAAAAATAAACTGAAGTTCACACCTCTGAGATTTGAACTCATGAGACAAGAAAATGAAGATGCCTGAGGATGCTGAGCTTTTACTAAGCCCTGCTGGATTCAGCAACATTTTTAAGGGCTCCAGTAAATTGATTTGGTTGTTCACTTTGCTAACATTTGCATCTTTTTTGAACAATGTCAGGATCCATGTCACTTAGGAACCTGAAGGACCTTGGAGAAAGTTTTGCACAACAGTGATGGAAAGTGTTTGTAAAACTTCATTCCTGTGCAGCTGGCAGGTATGTACCAGCACCAGCTTGCAGACACAGCTGGAGCCTCGCTTGTCCCTGCTGTCCGCTGCTAGTTAGATGATCATAATTATGACATCAAAGTTATCACTCCATGAGAAAATATAATTTGGATTTTCAAAGGCTGTGGCATTTGTGCACTACAATTATCTCCACAAGACTCCTCAGAGCTAGCGGCCAATCAATGCATGATTTAAAGATGCCATGGATTTTTATTTTATTTTTTTTAAGGAAGAAAAATATCTATCTAAGCAGCTCTCAGAAGAGTTATCTAGTATAAAATGTAACTTGTATGAGCTGATTCCAAATGACTTGCTAATTAAGCACCAAGTCATCTGTTAATAGAAGTAATTACAAAGGGTTCAAGAGACCTTGAATCATATTATTATTCACAGCCCGAAATCTGCTATCCTACTAAGTTGTGCAATTGATGATGTACTGTAACTTGGTCTACAGAGGCCAGAGATGGAGTTGAAGTGGGAAACTTAGCACCACTAACCTAGTCCTAAATTATCTTCTGAGTCATTATTTCACCAACTAGTATCTGAAAAGAGGAGGAAAAGATAAAAATGCAATAATTAGGAGTAGCTCCTATTTTGATACAAAACCTAATGCAGGAAATAGGCCAAGCATTCAAAAGCATCAATATATTATTGTACTGAACTCAGAGTCTAAAGACAGCCACTTACAGAGAAAAATTATGTACCTATAGGGTATAGTATAGTCCATCTATAGTCAGAGCAGTTTATCACTTAAAGCCACAACCCACTATGATGCTGTTATGAGACTCAAACTAGCTTTATCTGCATCAAAACCTCCTTTTCCCTTTTCTTTTCCTAGAGATGAAATATTCTACATGACAGGATTTAGCTCACAGAAGTCCTGTGCAATTGTGGCAAGTAAAATCAGGAAGAATCAACTCAGTCCTTTCCCTCCCATTCTTTACACTAAAAGAGTCAGCCTCGTTTACTCCACAGGGTATTATTTTTAGAGAGGAAAAAATTCTTGAGAAAAAAAAAAAAAAAGATCCATCATCTTTTTACCACAAAAATATTGAATTAAATGGGGAGGTGGGAGTATTTTTACAATTCTAATTGTACTAACTACAGTAAACTGAACCTTGCTTCAATTCCATTTCTCATGCTAAGGGGATCCAGCATGGTCCAACATCAGTTTGTATATATGTACTATATGTTACTGAAGAGAAAAATCTCATATGACCTACATATAGCTTTTGTATTAACCTGCTCCTATGTCTGTTTATTTGGCTAAGAATATGTGAATTGTTCTTGTATTGCATGTGATTTTGAGCAGTCCACATCACCTCTGAACACCAAAGGCTAAGGCTATACCAAAACACTGGCATAATGAGACAAGGGGGTTGAAAACATTAGTCTTGTGCTCTCCAGACTTCTGAGCCCCTTCTCTGATATGGGAATGAGTTTGCTTAACCGTCTGTACACCACAAGGAAAAGCACTCCTGGCCAGTGTTCTCTTAAACAGCTTATGACCCCCACACTTCTCAGAATAGCAGACCATACCACCTGGTTATGGTGCACACAGATTACAGACAGGAGTGTTTGCACCTTGCTGTTCATACATGCTACCTTTGCAACAGCAGCAACAGGAGATATTGAGAAAAGAGGTAGAGTACCAGCTGCTCAGTTACTTCACTACACTGGCTGGTACAGTCAGGCTTATGGGCCTTTTAGGAGGAGAGACTTCTCCCTTTAGGCTTGAGCAATAAACAGGGTGATAAAGACATTTTGGACTGAGAATTCAACCAAGATGACATGAAGGCGAGTGTGGAAGAAAATGCCAAGGGGAAGGTTAATTATGCATCTTAAGGAGCTGTTATTTGGTTTGATAGGCTAGAAGTAGAATTTGAGGCCCTTCCAACTCATTAAACAATGTCTTCCAAAGAGGCCTAATTGAGTAAGATTTGAGATTAGTATTGAAGGATCTTCTGCTGGACCTTACTGCCCACAGATCCTACAAGGGGTCAAAAGGACTCAAAGGAAGACAGCTGCAATCAAGAGCACTTACTAATGATCAGAATAGCACAAGTGGATCATGAGCCTTTCATGGGGTTCACAGGTACTTAAGAAATAAAAATGTAAATTTGACTTTATTTTGCAGATTCAAAGTTACTTTTGAGTTTCAAAGTTACTTTGAGGCAGATAGAAACAATCACATACCCTCTTTCCCGGGAACAAACAATCAAAGAGAGTAAATGTAAAGACCAGATGTTGTTCATAAATGTGGCTCTGTATGATTTAAAATCTCTTAGTTTAACCTAATAAAAAGCACTGCTCAGAATTTCTTAACCCTGAGATAAAACATGTGTGATACAGAATGTGGAAGCTTCCAACCAATAAAGCATTAGTAAATTTCTGGTATATCAAATTTATTTGGCTACATAGTTATTTGCCATGCAATACAGTGTGAACTAAATTCCCTTTATTCATTTCATAGAGCCAGTCCCCAGATTAATTTAAATGCTTGTCTCTCAGTGGGAGTTGTCTGTTTAAAGTCGTTTTGAGGGTCTGTGCTACGGCGCTCAGCTCTTCATTGACTTAAAAAATGTGGTGTGGCTGCTTTATGCAGAAAGGGACTTTGACCCAAAACAGCATCTTTGTAAGAGGATTAGAAAAATTCCATTCTTTTAATGACTGGCTAGATGTTTGCTCTCCTCTACTTAATACTCTTTGTCTGTTATTCTTAATTATCAGCATAAATGCTTTAAACCAATGTTGTAAGTAATCTGTGATTTTATCCAAGTTTTTGTTGAATGGTTCTTTTGAAATGATCTGATTATTGGTTTCTTTAGGAGGCCATTCAGCTAAATTCCCATGCCTGCCCATATAACAGCACCTCTGTTGCTTTTGGGGTTCCGCTAAGACTCATGATAGTGAGTTTTCCTTAGCACTAACCCAGGCAAATCAGGAACTTCAATGGATGGGAAAGATGTGCTTAGAACTGCCAGAAGATACTGGCACAAAACCTATTTTTTAATAACATTAATGTTACCTAGCAATTTGTGCCACTTTTTTGTTTGCTTGTTTGTTCCAAACACTAATATTGTCACAATGCCCTGAAAAAGATGGAAACTTCTTTTCCCCAAAATCTTGTATACCAATCAACTCCTTTGGATCCTAAGTAATTTAAAACTATTATTGGACATCAGCACATAACATAGCTCCTTAAAAAATCCTGGCTGAGGACTAAAATTTCACCCCACTAATACAGTCCTATGTTACAGGATAGTGTGTGATAACAGGCCTTTTAAAACAGCCAAGATATATTTTGTAATTTAGAAAATTACTCTGAGGAACCATTTGTCAGTTTAATGAAAATCTGAAACTACAGGTTTGCATAATAGAATTAATTGTAATGGCTCTGCTGGAATGATTTCTTTCAGACGGGTTATTTGAAGGATTGAAAGAAAGATTTCACAGCTGAAAGAAAGAAAGGATTTATCCTAAGACCCATGTAAGCAAAACACGTTTAAATTTCATAATACAGTGCCTTCGACTCTGTGGGACTATTGTTTTCACATGTCTTGAGATGCAGAAGATATTTCTATTCACAAGTCTATTCAAGAATAATTTGAAAGAATTCAGTGCCCTCCTAATGCAGGTGTTCATCACCCTCATATGGCAAAGGAATCAGTGCATTTACTTATTAAATTGTGACCTTACAGAGTTACAAAGAATTACACAGGGTTCTGTAACATCCCTGGCAAGAGAGAGTTATAGACTAAAGAGAAAACCTCTTTCTAAAATGGAGGAAAGATTCAGCCCTTAAAAAGGTGAGATGGATGCAAAAAATTCTAAAAAATATATTGCTCAGATTGGCAACATGGTTATCCAGGAAGCTGCAGGGAATCACCAGTCTCTCAATTCAAAACATTGTTTCACAACAGGGGTGGTGACCTTATGGGACAAAATAAGTCTAGATAATCCCATGTGCAGGTTTGCTGCTGAGGTCCTCAAACAGCATCATTATAGCAGCACCTTCCACCCTTCATTGCTCAATATTGACTTCAGAGCACATTGTGCATGTGTATGGTGGAGGGGGATGTACAATACTTTGGGTTGGGGCTCCCCCTACCCTTATGCTCATTCCCTTTCAGTCCTTAAATAAAAGTAATTTCCATCCCACATTTCATTTCTTTCTTTCCAATTGGAATGATTTTGTCAGACATTCAGTGGGGAACAACAACGTTTTCTATTGTGACAATTCCATCCTAGCAGCCACCCTAGCACATCCCTCACCAGGGCCATGTTAACATCAGGCTGCAGAAAGTGTCACGAAGTAAACATTATTATGAAGTAGAAAACAGATGAATTCAATTCCATATGGCTTCTGCTCTCACCAGCAACTTCTTGGCTGGTAAGCTGTGCCCATGACTGGAGAGCAGCACTTAACAGACAGGAACAAATTACATGGACACAGATGCAACAGCACATCTGATGCACTGAGAAAAGGAGCAGGTGGGATGAAGGTCCCAAAGCTCTGACCAAAATTGCAACAAATAAACAGCAACAGTAGGTAGAGTGACTGACATGTGTAAAGGGCGAGAGGCAGCCCAGTTTGACATCTTTGCCATAAGGGCTAGCTGGGCCAAGTGACAGCTCATATCCTGGCCTCTCACAGCTGCAGTTACCATATTGTACCCATTCTTCCCCAAAAATACTGCTGAGTATTCAATATGCAAACACTGCCATTTGAATTCATGGCAAAAAGTACCTTTTAGTAAATGGACTGCTAAAGAATATTTAAACACAAATTCTGTTATGATTGTGGGACTGAGTCCCTACCCCTTAGTTTGAAACCTTTTCATGTTATGTAGACTTTGATTCTACTATACCAATATATTTTTCAGGATGTGCAATGTTGCTCTCTGTCCTGTTGTAATGAAAGTGCCAATGTGTAAAGTAAGGTGTTTACTTACCTCCTGCTACTTAGGCTATAATTTTCTCTAGAAAAAAAGAAAGATTAAACCACATTTCTGAACAAGAAATCTAAAGTGTTATTATGGTCATAGCCATAGCAACACTAGAACTATACAAAATGTAGCCACCTCCACTGTATGATTTAAAATAAAAACATAATTATCATTGTCTTCTGGCAGCTAAGTAGAAAATTATGCATTGCATTTGTGCCACTTGTAATTCTACACAATTTATTCCAAATCTGTTATTTGACAAGTGAAGGAAAGCACAACCAGGGGCTGGTATGCAAGGGAGTGTCTTGGGAACTGCCATAAGGTAAATAGATGTTTGTGAATCCCTAGCCCCAAAGGCCAAACTACAGAAGCTGAGCAGTGTTAAATACAGAGTACTTGCCAACCTGTGAGCCACCTGCAACTTCCTCTCTCCGAAGCAAACAGCAATGCTCAGCAAACCTCAGCTGCATATAAAGTATATTTATGCCCAACCTGTTTTCCCAGAAGAGTACAAAATACTGATTTAAAGCAGTGTAACAATAAAGTGGTGATAATAATAGGACATTATCCTCCTTAGCACAGTTCTGCAACTAGGGATTGCATTTTTGGTTCAGCTGCCTTCTATAGGAAAAAAAGGTTGCCTCTTAGATTACAATTTACCCTGTATTACTCTGTTTATAACATTTCTCCACCCTCCATGCCACCCAGAGTGAAAGAGAGTTCATGACACTTTTGATGTGTATTTTACAAAGAGTGCATTTTAAATAAGCCAGGGAGGTTAACTCAAGATCCTTTAATCCCAGCATATATCTTTGTTAAGGAAACATAGAGCAAACCGTTGAAAACCTCAGCCAGAAAGCAGGTTTGAGTAAATCTCTCACTCTGAGGGGAAGGGAAGAAAAAAAAAAGCCCTCTCAAACCAAATTCAGTGATGTACATTCAGATTCTTTCTGGAAAGAAAAACTCCGTGGTGGCCAAGGAAAGAATGCCCCTGCCAACAGTGGCTGTGGCTCTTCTCTCCCGACAGCAGCCTGGCATAGCAGGAAAGGGTGCCTTGCCCTCACAGGTTTGTGGAGCTTCGTGGGTGTCTTGGGCAACCACTCACCTTCCTTCTGCCCCCAACATGCTGCCAGCATGCCACCTTACAGGAGAGGGCATGGGATCTTGAGAGCAGCACAAGGTCTGACAGCGGAGCACTCCCTACCCATCAGGCAGCTCTCTGACAGGAAAACTTGCGAAGATACACAGGTAACTTTGGTCAGGACTGACTGAAATTAATTAGCCCTACCCCTTTTTCCTATTTCTTTCTAATAGAATGTTTTTTTGACTTAGAGGGCACCAATATTTATGCACATAAGCAGTTGCTGCCCTAGGTTGATGTCGACTCCAAGCCCTGAAAAAACCACCCATTTTGGTTACAAATGGCCTCCCTTACTTTCCCTGACAGCTTCTATTCATTAAATGAAAAAGACTGGGTGAATATTCTGTTCTACCTGGCACTATTGTGTCTCTGCATGAAGCAGGATTTTTAGAGCCACAGTTTAGAGCTCCCTCAGACCTTTGAAAATATCAGTATTCCTCCTTCTCTATTTGCCTCTGTTTTGAAACCAGCAGTCCCAGAGAAGAGCAGGGCATAACTGCACAGCAAGCTTAAATACTTTGAGTCTCCAATGTAGTTATTCTGCAACATTTGTTTTTTAATAAAGTACCATAAAGACTGAAACTGGTAGTGGGCAATGCATGTGAATAAACACCTGTTCATACAAAGGACCAGGTAAACTTATGTTTAGCTTTAGAAAAAAAAAAATAAAAAGGAGTGTTTTGTCTGTTTGACAAAAATGTAAACAAATGGCCTCGGAAGGAATGGAGAAGAGGAAGGTTTTTGGTTATTTTTAACCAAACCCTAAAACATTTCAACAAAAATATCATCTTACTCATAGAAATGTTGTTTTCCATAAAACAATCCAAAACCAGCTTTACTATCATTGATTTGTAATTTTTTTTCCCCTCACATGGGCTTGCTCATTTATCTCTGAACTACAGTAAAAAGACACATTGGTTAAAGTAAATATAAGTCGCAATCCAGAGCTGAATCTAGTGATCCAGCACAACTACACTAACGTTTCATGAAAAGGTTTTAGTCATTATTAAAAAGACCATTTTTTAAACAATAACATTTCATGTTCTTTTACGTCAATCTGATAAATGGCCAACACTGGAGAAAGCAGTAAATACCATCAGCAGTATATAAAATATGACAAAATAGCTGGTAGAGGAATTTATCAACCTTTCGAATGTTTTTGGACACTCAGGCTAAAGCAAACTGCAGTCTCTACAGGCTGAAAAACTTGAATTTCTAGAAATATTTGCCTATAGGTAAGCCCTTACCCTCTGCTCTGGGTTTGGTAATTTTTCCCACCACAAGTGATACGCAGTCAAGATAAAATAATAACCTTTCAGTATAGCTTTTGTGAATTGCCGATGCAATCTTTGATTAATTAAAATATTTTAACAATCCAATTTATATTTCCCTTGAAATACATCTTGCTCTTTTTACACCTTGTTTCTCCTGTGAAGTGTCACTGTTCTGCTGTGACTTCAGGACACAATTTCTAATGAGTTTTGCTTTCCATTATCATTATTTTGTGGTTTTCCAGAACTGATGGAAAGTGTTTACAGTAAAGAAAAACTACCCGCTTAAAGTAGTTTTTTTCTGTCTGGAAGTCGTGCGCTTCCTCACGTTACACACAATCCCCAAGGTTAGCAAGGGCCAGACTCCCTGCAAGAGCCAGGAAACACAGGAGCAGCTCAGGGTGACGATTCCTGGCATGCTGTCCTCCTGCCAGGTGTGCAGCAGGGAAAAAGGCCATAACAACTTTCTCAGGGTTGCAGATTACTTGCTGCCATTTGCCAGAAGCATTTGCTAATGGCATCACAGTTTCTCCCATAAACTGAATTAACCTGCCTGCAACAGAGCTTACAGTAAGAGATCAGAAATACCAAACACCATAAATATACAGTAGGGCAGAGGACTTCAGTTTCAAAATGCAGAAATGACAACAAATATGGACCCCAAAAATCTCATCTAGAATAAGACCTTTTATCCCTCTCCCTTCCCAGTCCCTGCTCAACCTGTGCCAGTACACATACTTAGGGCAAAGCTAGTAAAACCAAAAGACCAAAAGCCCCAGGCAGGGTTATTTAGAGAGCTGTTCTTCCCCACTGTCAAATAACCAGTTTTAGGAATGGAGCACAGTGGTGAAACTAAGTTGAAGATTTTTGGCCCCACATCTGAAACAGCTGAAGAAGCCACATAGGGCAGGATAGCTCCAGGGAGGACAAGCAGCAGAGGCAGGGAACAGACTACATAATTTTGATAATACAATGATTTTTGACAGCCACTTCTATGAAACTGGAATGAATTTTCTCTAATACAGCACCACTGGAGGGATGGCTTTCTGATATGTTGGGATGGCTTAAAAAGACTGATAACAAAAATGAAATTATCTGCATTTCTTGTCACAACACCTGAATCTTTTCTATATTTGCAGTCATGCCACAGTCTAGGTTACAGATGTCTCTGGTCTGTTGACCTGTTGTAAGTCACAGAGGTCCTTATGTGTGTTGGACACCACTGTCATACGTCACACAGAGCTGAGCAAATCCTACCCGAAATGGGCCTTCGCAATATCCAACTAGTGCCACTTGGACACATGAAATATTAGATCAAATGTACAGCCTATATCAAACAATTTCAAATGGTATTTGTGGTTCCATAAGCATCCCTTTGTAGGGGGAAAAAAAAAAAAAGGTTTCCAAAAGTCCAATACCCAAGACTAATCCCAAAGCTTTCAGTGCTCACCAGGAGCATTACTTTTCTTCATTACTAATGTGCCTCCACTTTCAACTGGAGGTCTGTGTGTGGCCTTCATCTAAGCTCTGCTTTAAGGATGCAAATAGAATTTTAAATATTTGTTAGTTAAGGGTCCCCACTGTCTTTTAAAAACATAAATACACATATCCTCTGAAGAAAAATGACAACTTCATGTTTGCATTGAAATTTTCCTTCTTGCTGCACTCCCTCCCCCACTAATCCTTCAAGGAATACTGTCTAAATACTCTCCAAGGATTTTCCCTGCTCCTGGCATGCATATGAATCTCCTATTAGTGTCAGTGAGAGTTATGTCTGCATATTGCAAGAAGAGTAGATACCTAAATAATTCATTAGACCCTACACGTAAGTATGTTTTCCTTGATGAACAGTTACTATCAACATTTGTGGAAAGGTCCATTTCTAAATATTTTTAGAAACTGTCCAACTGTTTCAGTTATTAAGACTCTGCTTACAGTGCAAGTAATTTAAACCAGAGAATTGTGGGCAACGTAAATTCCTGAAGATTTTCTACAGCAGCATCAGTTACTGATGCTGACACAGGAAAAATCTGGGGGAAAGGCAATCAATGGGGCTCCATTTTTGACTTGACTTAATTCATTAATATTTGAAAACAAGTAAGACTGGTTTGCCCCAGGGACTGGTAATAGGATATAAGCCTTTCACCTCCAGGTCAGCAGTTCAAAGCCAACTTTGGGCAGTACTGACTGAAAGTCATTACTATCTATCCGAACACTCTTCAAGAGTATATGTAAAATAAGTTGGTGGTCTCTGTTTATTTCCTAATGGCTAAGGCCCTGATTCAGCAAAGCGCTTCAGCATGCACTTAATGAGAAGCAGATGTTCAAATCCTTTTGAATTTGAACATCTGATTACAGTTAAGCACGTTCTGAACAGCTTCACCAGCACGGGCAGGCTGGAGCATACAGAGAGAAAGGTTGCTAAATGAGAGCCTCAGTGTGCTGGCTTGTCAGTTGCTCGTGCAAGCAAGTCCATTTCCCCTTCCCCCAAATAATATTACCCATATGCTGGCATTGTGTGCTAATGATGGCACAGGCATAAGAATGAGACTATCAGCTGTAGAAGAGTTCCCCCTTTCATTCATCCATACTAATGAGACCAGGTGGGGAAAAAGTGTTTGCACTGCTGTTATAAAGCAGAATATAAGGCCAAAGAACTGTATTGCCTTTCTTGCTCACCAGCCCATCAGCTTTCATGAGTGTGGAATGTGCTTTAAAAAGGAGTGGAATAGAAATGTGGTATTTGCATAGCCTTCCTGGTGCTTATTCATGCATGTGCCGTGCTAAAAAATGTCTGCATATATGAAACCAGTCTGGAAGAATGCAAGCCTCACAGCCCAACCACATTCAGTATTTATCTATAGGTAAAGGCCATTTCTTATAAGTTAAGGCTTTTTGAGAAGGGGGTAGGGGAAAGTTATTTTGGAATTTAATGATCTGAGTGCTTATTTGTACTTGAAAATTATTAGGACTGGCATATGAGTAGAAGTTTTTAAACACTGCTATTGAAACCGTCATCTCTCTTGCTAGATTAAATACCATCTAAGATTACCAGTGGATCAGATTTGTTTTGCTTCTTTTAAAGAGAATTGTATTCTGGGACTTTTCCATGGTGTTGCTGCTTATTGTCTCGCACGATCAAGGTCAACTGCTGTGAAATTAAAGCTAGTGTTTCAAACCACAACAGGCTGAGAAAACCACCATTTTAATGCCATGACTGTGATGTTAGTAATGCAAGTAGAATTTCATCAGTTACAAGTGCTACTCCCTGTCCCTAAAGACCTCTGCAATGGTGTTAGCTGTACAGCCCAGTAAAAGTCCTCTCACAAAGAAGTGATGGTCCCACTACTGCTGTACTTTGAAATCGGTGGAGTGAATTATATCATTGAACTGAGATCAACACCTAGAGGAGCATTTGGAAAATCTTCTGGCAGGTTTTTGCTTGAATTATAGAAAGATAGCCAGCGATCAAATCTGTTCATAATGAAATGATCACACCCAATTTCCTGCAGCTTAAGCAATGGTTTTCCAAGTATCTAATCTCAGAAGATTTCTATCTCACAGAACTTTGGGTAAGGCTTTAATAAATATCCTTTACTAAAATGCATGAAAACACTGACCGCTATTAAATTTACCCATTGCTAGTGGAAAAATCAATGTAAAAAGTCATAATAATCAAATGTTTGTCATGTCTAAGAATTCCTCAGCCTGCTGGAATTCTCAGAAAACACTTCCTAGAGCATAGCTCGTTCTTCTTCTGGAACAATCTAAAAAAACTCCTTCTTCACTCAGAGTGCTCCATGTTGATCCCAGTTTTAAGACTGGTGCTTTGTTACAGTTCTCCAAGACAAGCTCTGAGCTCTTACGTTTGAAATTAATGCACTGAATTTATCCATTTCCTTCTTTAATCATGAGATGCCTACAGTTTTGATAATGGTAACTATATAACTATACAAACATGGTAATTTCAAACTCCGAATAATTTCAAAACAATCTACATTGGCTGGGTTTTGATGGTCTCAATTGTGTAAGTTTTTGGGTTTTGCAGCCTGTGATCAACCACTGACCTTCATAAAAGACTAACACAGTGTTTAAGTAAAATGCAAAATAGGTGCCTGCCACCCTGGGTTGACCTGGGAAACAAATCACTACTCAGCCGAGCGATGCTATGGTCTTCCTTACATTTTACACAGCTCTGTGCTGGGAGAGCTCCATAACTTTGTGAAAGGAGTTCATGTTTATCTGGGATGCTGTTGCTGTGCTCTCAGGCCAAAGCTCTGCTTCTGCTCCTTTATTCCAGGAACATTTCTTTTTTTTTTAAATTAATCATAATAGTCACAGGAAATTACAAGTACACCAAGACACACTGATGATAAATAAAGTTTTGGAGCTGCCTTTCCCTTTCCCGTTTATGAGAGAACTTTACTTTTTATGATAGTAACCACTAGAAGAAGCAGCTTCATTCCATTTGCTGAAAACAAAAAGGCAGTCCTGGTTCATTATTTTAAAACACTGTGACTATAATTCAAAATAGAAAAAAACCCCCATAACAATAGGTGCTTGATGAAGGAAACACCTGCTTTTCATTTTCCTGTAGTGTTTAAATGAAGCAAATTAGATAACCTAATTGAGGACAAAACTTTAAATCCTGGTTAGAAATCGGAGCCATGTTACACTGCCTCAGACTGACAAGCAGGGTAAATGCATGTTTGATTCAATTTAATGTTTGGTGGTTCTTAATTAAGTTTAAGAACTTCAATGGAAAGTATGCTATTACCTGTTACAGTCCCACAATAGAATTTCTAATATCTCACTGCAAGTGTATTGCACCACAATGTTTTTATTACTTGTATAACAGAACTACCCCTTAGAGCAGGCAAGGGACTTACTGCAAAAGGTATTCCACTGCAAGGCCTGTGTAGCACAGTGTAGAAAAACAAAAGACACTCAGGCAGACTTGGAGAGACATGGGCATGGTTTTAGCACAAAATTTGGCCTAACCAGACATAATGAGAAATAGCATGCACTGGGCTCGATTCACCAACACAGACAAGCAGCTTCTGGCAGGCAAGCAAGCTCCCCAGGAACTTAATTTAAAGCTTAATTTATCTATGCAGCTCTACACTGCACCATGTAGGCAGCCTTCAGTAAGATGTGAGCAAGATCCTTGCCTCAGGGAACTCCAGCATCCTTAAACACAATTGTCTAACAATGCCAAAATACCTCTGAGATCTCAGCTTTTAAAATGTGAACAAATAAGACAGATAAAGCCCAAGATGAAAATACATTCAAGCATGCACACAGGAGGCAAAAGATTGAAGAACAAAGGAGCCACATTTCCATGACTTCCAAGACAGTACACGGACCACTGGAGCAATTGAGGTCTGCTGGTATTTCCTCTGGATTCCATCCACTCCCTGCCCAAAAGCTGTTCAGTAGGCTGAAAACAGGGAGAAGTTGCGTGCAGGAACCTCCTCCGCTTGTGGAGCAACCCTGGGGGTCCTCAGCAGCTGGCCACAGCACTTCTGGAACCACAGCAGTGCCATCATAGCCACTGATGAATTGCCATGGCAGTTACACCACTTGTTTCCCCAGCAGTTTGCCCCCACAAGCCACGGGGGGTCCTGCAGACCCCATGGCTCTGGGCTTTGTAGTGTGGGAGGGGCAGGCAGGGAGGTGGCTGAAGCCCTGCAGATCCAGACACTGACACCACTTCCTCAGCAAGGGAGGGGAAAGGGGCAGACTGGATTTGTGCAAACCCCACAGAAACCACTTGCAAAACACAGCTTGCTATACAATTCTCAGGGGCTGGATGCTGCACAGTGATAAAGTTACACATTTATAGGTTAATCCTTTACTGTTCAGTGATGTGGTTTCGTGATCTCCATGTTTTCCTTTCTGCTAAGTGGGGATGGGGGCAGGAAAACTGCTTTTACTTCAGATGTGCATTTTTCATGTTTTTGAGGGGACACCCCAAACTGGCAAATTTCCGACTAAAAAAATGTATGTACATTAATAGCTCACCTCCCCCTTCCTCATAAACCTTGGACCATTTTCAAATTTGTAATGAAATGTGGAAAAGATTTAAATGTGAACAGTTTTGCCTTTCATTAGGAATAGCTTGAATGACATTAGCTGGGAATAACACATCTGTGTGTTTTTCTTGGAAAGCCAAAATTCATTTACTCCAGACCTTTGAAGATAACACCTGTGCACTCTCCCAATCTCACTGGTTTCCTTTGGTGTCTTCCAAAAGTCTCCCCACCTCAAATTATGTTGAATATTTTCAGCAGGTTTTCTGTGACCTTCTTAGAGAGAGACTCACATTCTGAGGAATCTTTTTAGGATCTATGAAGGGTTGGCTGGCATGCAGGAAACTCCAGCCAAGGTGTTAAAAAAAACATCAAGCCAATCTTGCAAGGACAGTTCTCTGATAAGAACCCATTTTGTTAAGCAGTAGGGCAGTTATGAGAAAGATACTGTCTATGCAAGTTTTTTATTTGAACACCTAAGGGCTTTAACCAGCAATGTTTTACAAACAGGCACTTGTAACTTTAGCTGACTGCCAGGGCTTGGAAAGAAATATCTCTTTTGTTTGTTTCTGCCAGTCTTCGAAGTCATATCTGCAAACTGAGCATGGACAAAACATTTATAAAGGGTATTTTTTCGAAAATCTTGCCTTCCCCTGAAGATTGGATCACTTTTACTGATAAACCAGACTGAATGCCCAGTGACAATCAGTATTGTGAGTCAGAGAGTTACCATACATGCCCATAGACTCCAATTTTTCCGTCATTTGAATATAACAGCAAATAATGTTCATTAAATAAAAGAAATTAAACCCTAAAAAAACCCCACCGCATGAAAACACAGCATTAGATTTCATTCTCTAGGTTCTCAGAAATCAACAACTTACTTGAACACATTAACAAATTCAGAGAATCTCACCAGGCTCACTTTGTGTCTACACTATCAGAAATCTCTACACAGACCAGCTCCAGGACTGGAATCAGCTCAAGGGATACAAGAAGGCATGATTCCGTAAGATTTTTAATTCAACTTTGAAGATTCAGTAGGGATCTGATCCAAAACCTACTGAAGTAAATGGAAAAAAATTGTCTTATATCTTAGTTTAGACTTATTCAGGTTGGATACAGTTCAGAGAAGTACTCGTACTTGGCAGCTGATGTAAACTAAACACATTAACCTATCATTAGAAAGAAAAAGTGCCAGAATAGATCCATATAAGGACAAATCTGTGAAGTATTGTTTTATGGTCTGTTTAGCCGTTCCAGGATTCCAACACCTTAATAGAGAGGTAAAACAATATTTTAGTCTATTTATTAATGCAGAGCTTTTACAGTGGCAATTAAAATCTGAATAAAGATCTGATCCTACCCTTTTGTCAATTATTGCCACAGATAAATATAAGTCTGCAAATAAGTAATGAAATTAGTGCTGCTTGCAGCACTACTTTTCTTTAATCTCTATTCTGTGACACTTTTCTTCTGTTTGTAAAGGGACAGAGAATTTATCACATTAATGAGATAAAACTCCATGAAATCATTTGTAGCTTCCTTGAATATTTGCATTTTAGCAGCAAAGTATAACAGAAAAATTACTCTTAAACCATAGCACTGTATTAATTGCTAATTAGTTTACCATTATGACTGGAATGCCTTCTAGCATTCTAAGTCAGTTTTAATCCATATAAACAGCTAAGGAATGCTCTATCTCTCAAAACATGTAATTATGAGGGATTATATTACACCTCCAGCATTTTGGCAAAAGCTTGCAATGGCAAAAGATATAAAGTAATACCAGTCTTCTTGCAATTTCATACAAGCAGAGGGAAAAAAAGGTTCATTATCACTACAGCACATTTGCTGCTCAGTGGCTCCCATTTTATTTTTAGCTTCAGAGATACAGACTTTCTGTCACACACATATTTTCTCAGCTACATTCTCTTTTGCTCATGTCACTCTGAAATAGAGAATTTAGCAGAGCTGGAATTTATTCTCAAAATTTCTAAGACAATTCTTGTACATCACTGCCATCCCTGCGACTCTTCTTTTATATAAGGTTGTGACTAAAAACAAACCCCAAAAATCAACAACCAAACAAAAACCAAACAAACCAACAACACAGATCTCTGTTTTAGCCAAGAATTAAGTGGCTTTTATGTGCATTGTTTGCTGACCAAAGCACAGCAGATTTAAGTAACAATCTTGCTTACAAGTACCATGGCTCTTTTAGATCGAGCTCAATTTAAATCAGAATAGCTAGGTCCTGGGCATTCACCTTCTTTTTGAAGGGGCACAACTGTCTGAAGCATTTATTGCAAGAGTTCTCAGCCACAGAGGTATGAAAGAGCAGGAGACTAACTTAATTTTCTTTTCTCGGGAGAGTTTACTGATTTGAGACAAGAGAGATCTGCTCAAATATCTGAAATTTCAAGGCCCTGGGCAACTCTCTGCCTTCCACAAGAGTGGAACACCCACAAGTGGGCACTTCACTTGAGATGGGCAGGGCAAGTGGCTACTGAGGAACAGCAGAAAGAACTCCCAGTCCCTTTTGTCCTACAGCCTTTCAATGCCCTCCTTTAAGATTTGCAATGATGCAATTTCCTTTCAATTCAAGCCCTGGATTTGCCTAAGCAGACGGGAAATCCAGCAGTTAATGACCCAGGATGGTGGCCTCCTCTACCTCCCAGTTGTACTCCACAGTACTCAGTGCTTTGCCTATATACACCTCTTCCCTGCACACCTGGAAATAATGTGAGCCCTGGGCAGGGTGGGAGTTTGTGAAATTATTTCTTTACTCTGTTTCTTGCCTGCAGCAAACAACCTCAGCTATGCTCGCTTTCCCCCATAAAGCAACAACTCCATTTTAACAGAGACGTAGGCTTAGCCCATCTTGGTCCCAAGAGGCTCTGCTGTCCTTTGAGGGTTACCAGCTGCTCCTGCAGGTCCACAGAATTATTCCCTCACTTCCTGGCTGCCTGTGGGTGTTTTTGGAATCAAGTGATAAATTTGATTGCCTTTCTCACCAGACAACACTCAGGGTTCTCTTTGACTTTACCAATGAAAACCTTGATTTTCAACATCCATAGATGGATCATGGCTTTTCAAGAGGCCTCTCTCTCAAGTGCTTTAGAAGGGGTGCATTTGACAAGATATGCCAATAGTTTGCAATAAATTGACACAGTCAGCTTTTCCTATGATTTAAACCGTGAATGCTTTTCTGACTTTTAGGCCCTGTTCTCTCCTTTGCACTTTAACCGAAGCCATGGAAAAACTTCCAGACTGATGACTTGAAACGGATTTCTAGTGGACATGTTTTTAAATCCAAGCCTTTTGCACTTTGGCAACGCACCGTCATTTTCACTTAATTTTCCTGACAACCTGCCAATAAAGCCAAAAGTCTGTTTAGCGAAAGTGAATTAAAGTGCACCTTTCTCATCTGAAGTAATAACATCTGCTGTTCTAAAGATAACTTGTTATTTCTCATGGAAACAAGATATTAAGTATCTGAATCTTGTTTGCTGTCATCAAAACCTGGAAAAATAACAATAAATTGACTTATTTGGAAAAAAGTTTGTTTTTGAAGCACATGTTTTAAGAAAAATAAGATCCTGCCCTCCCTGCTCTGCTTGTCACAGAAGTTTTGATCTTGAATCTTTAAGCAATTTCAGTATTAAACATGGTGAATTTGATTCCAAGTGTAAGAAAGTTCCTTTATCCTGTGAGTAATTCAGCTTCTCTCTGGAAGGGAACTTTACTGATTTCAAAGTTTTCTGTTTCAAAACAGGCTCATCATTTTTCTGTGGAAAATCATCACCTTACAAACGGATCTTGCAAGGACTATCTGCCAGCTGACTCGTATCCCAAAATAAAAATTACAATGGTTTAGGGGATACTTTTTTTTTAAAAAAAAATCCATTAAGTTAAACTAGAAGAAAATCCTTACAATCTAAATCAGTGGAGATTTAGTGCAAGTCTGTGAATTTAGTTGGAAAGTATTTTTTTAAGCATTTGGCAGCTTAAGTTTCTCAATATCAACAAACCTCTAATATCACTTAAGTCCTGGAAATAGGGTTTATTTTTCTTATGGAGGAATAAAGCTCTCTCCCAAGCACTGAATTTCATTCTTTGTCAAACTGGTGTCTTATGCAGTACTGAGTGGATAACAAGGCATGCATTTAATACATAAAACTTAGAGTCATGAGACACTGAAAGTTAATTATTATGTAGCAGAGTTTAAGGGTCAGGATTAGCAGGCTAAGATTACTTGTCAGTAAGAGTAAAAAGACCAGGGAAGAAGAGGTCCATCACCGTAAGGTAATAAAAGAGGGCATTAAAAGGACATTTGTGGAGACTATGCTTCCTCTACTTTTTGTTTTGTTTCAGGTTTCTTTTGTTGCTGGTATTTTTTTGTTTTGTTTTTGTTTATTTGGTTGTTGTTGGTTTTGTTTTTTAAGGAAAAATATGCATTTGAAAATTGGTCCCAGATATCTGAAAATCAGAGGAAGTTATGTGATTTTTGAACTTTAAACTTAGTGCTCTTTAATTTGAAATCTTTAACTTTGCATACTTTTCTTTTTCTGGCATTGGTGAAGTTTTCCCTCTCATGTTATTTCCATTCCAGCCTTGTGCTATGAAAGGAAAAACTTTATGGAAAGAACATAGTGCCTCGATTGTCCATATATAATACAAATAAAAAAACCTGGAACAAGCTGAGCAGCACTTGGGACTAGATATGTACTAAATACATGTTACAATGAAAAACAGACTGTACCAACTACAGTCTGAAGTGACATATCATTTTCAGATATATGCCATTTCCATGTCGCTTTGGCAGCATTTATCATATGAATTGCTAAAAATTAGATTTGGCTGGCAAAGAAAAAACTACAGAAGAAAAGAATTTGTCCTGGCTTATCCAGAAACCTTCAGCTGTTTGTATTCAGGGAGTAAAATTATTTAAAATGGGCCTGTTTCTCAGGACTATCCTCAGTTTTATATTCACTCCCTACTCTGGAAAAATTTCCAGTTGACTTCAGTGGATACATTTGCTGAATTTTAAATTTCACTGAGAGCTGGTACAGAAAACTCTCCTTCACATGATTACTGCTAGTAATCAACCTCCTTATAGTCAATGAGAATATTTATTTGAACTGTCTTAGCTGTTCCTTGTAAACCTGAACAAAATTATTAACCATGAGGTGAAGAACCTTTGATAATTTGTCAAAGAGAAAAAAGGAAAAAATTATCCTTCAGAAACCTTCACAGACAATTAAAAATCCTAAAAAACCAAAACCAACCAAACAAAACCAACCAAACAAATAAACAAAAAAAGCAAGCAAGCAACCCATTTTTCTCCTTCATCTTCAAAACAAATAAAATGTGGCTGGCTATGTATTGGATACTTTAAATGGCTGTCACAGTGTCCTTGAGATGCACAGGACCAATAACAGCCTTAAAAAAATAAACCTGCCTTCTGCATACATGAGATATGCAGAATTTCTGTGATTTGCTGCAATTTTGTCAAACTGTTCTCTAAAATGCACATATGCTGCTATTCCTGTTCCTAGCTTTTGTGGTTAGTTTGCCACTAGCCAAGTTTCCAAAATATAATAAGAAGTTCCTACAACAGACAAACGTGTCTGGTAACACAGGCCAGTATAGAGAGATTAGACTAGTCAGTAAATAAAATAATACATTACTTATTAGTTACAGGATGGGTGAAGCCAAGCCCAGGAGGTCGGTAGGATCAGCCCACTGCTGCCAGACACTGTTAAGCCAGCACAGAGTGCTAAGTAGGGCAACAGCAACTGAAATCAAAGGTTCACAAATTGGCAGGACACATTCTTTTGTTGCACAGTCACTGGTTTTTGAAGGGTGAAATCCAAGCTGTGTTGAAGTCACCAGCAAAAGTCTCTGTGAGCCAGGACTTCACCTTAATAGAAAGTAATTAACCTCACTATTCCTGCCAAGAGTTTGGGTCTCGGAGCACCAACCCATTAAGCCCTGAAACTCGCCTGTACTACAAGAGCAGTTGTTGCAAAAATGTGCAGAGCACAGCAGGAAGAAAGGTTGCCCTGGCAATGTTTGGGCACTGTGGTGGTTGCATGATTATATAGGAGAGCACCTCCTTTTCCAAGCCAATATCAGTGATAATCAGCAGTGATGTGAAAAGAGATGATGAAAAATTGCAGGATGGCATTTCAAATACACTTTTGGCAGTGGGCAAAACTTGCAGTTTCCAGCAGCTCTGTCTAAAGTTTGGAAAGCAGCCCAACTCAGTGNAGGATTAGCAGGCTAAGATTACTTGTCAGTAAGAGTAAAAAGACCAGGGAAGAAGAGGTCCATCACCGTAAGGTAATAAAAGAGGGCATTAAAAGGACATTTGTGGAGACTATGCTTCCTCTACTTTTTGTTTTGTTTCAGGTTTCTTTTGTTGCTGGTATTTTTTTGTTTTGTTTTTGTTTATTTGGTTGTTGTTGGTTTTGTTTTTTAAGGAAAAATATGCATTTGAAAATTGGTCCCAGATATCTGAAAATCAGAGGAAGTTATGTGATTTTTGAACTTTAAACTTAGTGCTCTTTAATTTGAAATCTTTAACTTTGCATACTTTTCTTTTTCTGGCATTGGTGAAGTTTTCCCTCTCATGTTATTTCCATTCCAGCCTTGTGCTATGAAAGGAAAAACTTTATGGAAAGAACATAGTGCCTCGATTGTCCATATATAATACAAATAAAAAAACCTGGAACAAGCTGAGCAGCACTTGGGACTAGATATGTACTAAATACATGTTACAATGAAAAACAGACTGTACCAACTACAGTCTGAAGTGACATATCATTTTCAGATATATGCCATTTCCATGTCGCTTTGGCAGCATTTATCATATGAATTGCTAAAAATTAGATTTGGCTGGCAAAGAAAAAACTACAGAAGAAAAGAATTTGTCCTGGCTTATCCAGAAACCTTCAGCTGTTTGTATTCAGGGAGTAAAATTATTTAAAATGGGCCTGTTTCTCAGGACTATCCTCAGTTTTATATTCACTCCCTACTCTGGAAAAATTTCCAGTTGACTTCAGTGGATACATTTGCTGAATTTTAAATTTCACTGAGAGCTGGTACAGAAAACTCTCCTTCACATGATTACTGCTAGTAATCAACCTCCTTATAGTCAATGAGAATATTTATTTGAACTGTCTTAGCTGTTCCTTGTAAACCTGAACAAAATTATTAACCATGAGGTGAAGAACCTTTGATAATTTGTCAAAGAGAAAAAAGGAAAAAATTATCCTTCAGAAACCTTCACAGACAATTAAAAATCCTAAAAAACCAAAACCAACCAAACAAAACCAACCAAACAAATAAACAAAAAAAGCAAGCAAGCAACCCATTTTTCTCCTTCATCTTCAAAACAAATAAAATGTGGCTGGCTATGTATTGGATACTTTAAATGGCTGTCACAGTGTCCTTGAGATGCACAGGACCAATAACAGCCTTAAAAAAATAAACCTGCCTTCTGCATACATGAGATATGCAGAATTTCTGTGATTTGCTGCAATTTTGTCAAACTGTTCTCTAAAATGCACATATGCTGCTATTCCTGTTCCTAGCTTTTGTGGTTAGTTTGCCACTAGCCAAGTTTCCAAAATATAATAAGAAGTTCCTACAACAGACAAACGTGTCTGGTAACACAGGCCAGTATAGAGAGATTAGACTAGTCAGTAAATAAAATAATACATTACTTATTAGTTACAGGATGGGTGAAGCCAAGCCCAGGAGGTCGGTAGGATCAGCCCACTGCTGCCAGACACTGTTAAGCCAGCACAGAGTGCTAAGTAGGGCAACAGCAACTGAAATCAAAGGTTCACAAATTGGCAGGACACATTCTTTTGTTGCACAGTCACTGGTTTTTGAAGGGTGAAATCCAAGCTGTGTTGAAGTCACCAGCAAAAGTCTCTGTGAGCCAGGACTTCACCTTAATAGAAAGTAATTAACCTCACTATTCCTGCCAAGAGTTTGGGTCTCGGAGCACCAACCCATTAAGCCCTGAAACTCGCCTGTACTACAAGAGCAGTTGTTGCAAAAATGTGCAGAGCACAGCAGGAAGAAAGGTTGCCCTGGCAATGTTTGGGCACTGTGGTGGTTGCATGATTATATAGGAGAGCACCTCCTTTTCCAAGCCAATATCAGTGATAATCAGCAGTGATGTGAAAAGAGATGATGAAAAATTGCAGGATGGCATTTCAAATACACTTTTGGCAGTGGGCAAAACTTGCAGTTTCCAGCAGCTCTGTCTAAAGTTTGGAAAGCAGCCCAACTCAGTGCCCTTGGATCTGAGCATGGGCTTGGAACCTGTGCCCATATTTCAGGCACTCAATTTCTCCCGTTCCCCTTACATCTGTGTCCACTCCTGCTGTCCTCTGACAGCTATGACAGTGGTGGCTGAAGTGGGAGAAAGGAGCAATAACAAATTACACTTCACCCTTAGATGGTGGGAAAAAAAATCAGTAAAAGCTAACTTATCATACTGAACATTCTGTTTATTTCGAGATCATGTTTCTGTTAGGACAGAAGACCTTTCAACCTTCATACTCATAAACAAGAGGTGTACTGGAACTGCTCCCACAGTGTCCACTGACAAAGATATCACTGAGCACTCCTATAAACTGTTCCTCTCGGCAAAGACTTCTTTATACTGAGCTAGGTTAAATTAACTAATGGGGGTAAGGAAACTGATTTGGGGAGGAAGAGCTCTTGACTCACATTACCATGGGAAAGACCAAAATCAAGGTGGTGAAAACAGTAAGCATTCTAAAGTATGAAGGAAGATGTCTCCTCTATCACTGAGTGACATCTTCCAAAAGAGCGGTGTGAAGTCTTTGTCTGGATGGAGAGGTAGCAGTGGCATTTTGAAAATATGGTGGTTTTTTCTTCTAACTTTACAGAAAACATTGTCACTTCCTGTCATCTGAGCATCTGGCCAAGTAAGGGTTGGTTACCATAAATGACTGTCTCTGGAGCTGAATGTGAACACCTGACATTTCCAGCTTCCAGCAAATGTCCTCTCTCCCTCTGTCCTAGTGGAGACCACCACATCTCCACAGGCCCACATGCCACTGGCATTCATCCAGCTCCCTCATGTCAGTGCAACTATGTAGTATTGCATTTCAGTGCAACCATCAGGCTGCTGTTTGTCTTAGAAACACACTCTGTTCAAGGGCACTGTGAAATCTGAACTCCTGTGACACACATTGGAGCACAAAACCCAGGAGAAAGTACATAGAAACACCAGAGAAAGCATTTCTGATTCATTGAAATTACTTTTCAAAGGAATTCATAGACAGTCTCTGGCCACTCAGAGGAGACAATAAAGCTTTCTCCCCTTCCCCCCCTCCTTTACTACCAGAAAAGTAAACAGCAACCAACCAAAGTAAACCTTGAAAAAAAATAAGTACCAACTTTAAAAGACAATCACTACCGAAATATGAAAAATCCACCCCAAATACAAACAAATCTCTGCTGAATACAATTTTAACCCTGAGGACACTATGTATGAAACGTAGCAGGGGTTTGTCACTAAGGCAGACAGGACGTATGTATAAGCATAAAACAGATACCTGTTACAGTGGAGACGGCAGTATGGTTCTGGTTTTGCAATCACAGTTTCTGTTGTGAAATCACAGACTTTCTTTGGGGCCTGTATTAAGATGACAAGTAATGTTCTCCAAAGTCACTAATGTCTAAAACCATATTGAGAGACCTGAAATTGGCATTAGACTTGTTATCAGGATTATCATGAATGTGTTTTGTTCCTAAAGTTTCCCTTAGTTCAGAAAAACACTCTATAAATTGTTTTCTCTGAAGAGGATTTGTGAAAGTGTTTTTACTCTTGTTCAGAAAATATTTTATGTTAGGATTAGTGATTAGAAGTGATAAACTTTCATAACAGACTTTTTCTGGTACAATAACTACAGATTATATAGTACATAGTCAAATGAGCATTACTGAAATTGGCCTGATACTAGATACCCAGAGCATATATTTGCAGACTTGTTGGCTCTGATTGTAAATGAGCTTGTCCTCAATTTTAACTACAGTTCATTTCCAGGGAGCAATTTCTACTGTTTTAAAACCAGTCTGTACATGTTGTACCTAAAAGCAAATGAAGAACATTTAGAGAAGGGAAGTAGCATGTGTATATTTCCAGACAAAACCACTATTTCAGCAGAAAACTGTGCCTGACAGTAAATACTTGACCCTAAGCAGCCTGGCAGCAGAGATGTTGCACGGCATGGTGATGTATCTCAAAAAAATCAACCCGATTGATAAAAACTAAACTAAGAATCTTACTTTCTTTGGTGATTACAGGTAGTATCAGGGACTGTTAATCCTTCTTAGGTTAAAAAAGAAAAGTAAGAAGAGCTTTTAATATGCTAGCAATGGGTAGCTCACATATTTTTACACATCTTTGAGATAACATAACATAATCTTCTAAAACACCTTCTACATGATTTTGCATGAACAGGTAGTATTGTCCTACCGCTTGTTGGGTCACTCACATTAGGCTTGCAATATTCAAATTCCACCTGTTTTATAACTTACTGTCACTTCTTTTATCCACAAGAAGGGTGCAACGCCCACCTGAGACTTGATCTGCTCCCTTCTCTCTTTGATGTTCCTCACTCTGCACCAAGGGTCACAGCGCTGGCAGACATGCCATGGCGTATGAATGATTTAAAGCAACAGGTGAAAGTCTTTAAATGAGTGTATTTACTACCACCTTTCAAGGACGTTGTATCAGCTATGCTTGATCGTATTCCATGTTGTTCTCAGATGCACTTTCCATTGTGTTGCTGTTTAGCGGCACGGTCACATTTCATGTAAGTTTGCTATTCTGTGAATTTCACATATTCATCTTGTAAAGTTGGACCAGTATGGATGGTTAATCTCCCAGGCTTTCATCACTCAATAAGGGACAGATGCACTATAGTGTTAAACAAACTAATATTTCCTACATTTCCCATGAAAATACTTCTGCCTGCATCTCATCAACTCACACTTTCTGTCTTTAACATTCACCTCTGCTGCCTCCTTGTACTGCAAAAGTCTGAAAAAGTTCCTATGCCTTAAACAACTTGCTGTTCTTTTTATGTTACTTCCTTTAAGAATTTTTCTTAAACCCCACTTCTTCTATAGCTATTTTATTCCACAAAGCTTTGAAGGCTCATCACCCCTTGAGGCATGACATGACCTTTAGGTAGAATTCCAGCATCAAGCTCTGATCAGACACTCCTCTTCTGCACAACTGCAAATTAGAAGAATCCCCACTCTTACTTTCAACTACTTCCTAAGATGTTACATTTGCATGACAGCTGCAATGATTGCAGACCTAATTGTGAAATAAAGATGAAGTCAAATACAAAACTTGCAAAGTCTCCTAAAGCAAGGGAAAAGATACTGAGGAGTATAAAGTGGAAAGAATGTCATTAGAGGTCATCTGTAAATATTTTCCTGTTCATTAAAATAACATGCACAAAAGCAACTGTGAGAACATGCACCTCTGAGCTCAGGGCTTCAGTACTGAAAATTTATGGATTCAGCAAGGAGAGCAAAATTTTTCCCCTTTCATCTTACTCTGTTTTCATTTATCTCAATAGCAATATTAATGTACTTATCATGCAAAGTAAAGACTAAATAAAAATTGTTCCTAGATTAGAGACAGTCAGTCAGGATTTCCTTGCTAGACAACGTGATATTTACTGTACATAGAACAGCAAGATTGGCTCCTAATGTTGATAATAGAAGGCAATGCTGATAAAAGACTGGAGAACAGATCAGGAACTAGGAACAGTCAGTTCTAATCCAGGCTACACCACTGTTTAGTCATGATGCTGACCGGAATATTACACACTCAATGCCTCTCTTCTCACTACAATGTGCTTCTACTATGTAGCTGTAATGCTGCAAATGTTGCTTTAGCAGTTCCAGTAGCCTCAAAAAAAAGATGAGGGGATCACTCAAATATACTCTTGAGTACCTGACAGCATCCTGTAGCACATCAAGAATGTAGCGTTTTCAGATGTTTAAAAATATCTGAATTATATTTAAAATAAAGATTTTTAATAAAAAATAAATAATTAAAAATTGTAGAAATCAAACATACTCTTGGCTTCAGATGCCATTTGCAGATTGATAATGATCAGCACCTATAAATCCTCGTGGACAGTGAAATGTTGGAAGGGAGAGAGAATGTTTTCAACAATAGCTGGTGTCTGCATCAGCAACAAAAACAGTCTCTGAGCACTGGCATCAAGAAGCATTTGATGTGAACAAAGTGACATCTTGTTTCATCAAAGGTTAATGAGTACAGCAGCTCTGTCAGCAATACCTTAAGACAGCAGTGTCACTGTTCGTCATACTTGGTGAGTTCAAGGCAGACTGCAAGCATCGCCATTTGTGGATTTGTTGGAATTTTTTTTCTCTCCCGGTTCAGTAAGTTTAATGTGACACGTTAGTGTTTCCCCATAAGCAACCCTCTATGCTGTTTTTCTGCAGAGCGAAAGTGCTTTTGTAAGCCTGGTGCTTGTGCTGACTGGAAAACTACAGTCTTTTCTCAGTAAACATAGTTAAACTAGAAAGTATTACAGAAGACATAATAAAACATTAACCTTTTATTTTGTTTTACAGTTTACTCTTTTGATGGATTTTCTCCTTTTCTTTTCTTTTTNGGTATCGTTGAGTTAAAGACATCCTTTTCATGCAAATATTTTTGTGTAAAATTTACAGTTTAGATATTTATCCATAACTGCCCATTACAATAAGTGGGGAAGTATAAAGCAGCATGAATGGGGAGAAAAAGAAAACAAAGCAGCAGCAGTGAATTGCTGTATAGTCAAAGTTCAGCACTGTGCACAAATTCTGCTGCTAGATGCAGGCAGTGTTTGAAGACATTACAACTGACTTCTGGGCTGGTAGTGTTTTCTGTATTTCAAGAAATTTTTATGTGGCTGAACAAGACAGATTAAATAAGGACTGCATGGATGAGTAAAGGTTTCAGATCTGGACATTTGATGCAACAGCACTTGTCAAATTCTATCAACCAAGTTTGTTACAAACAGCAACTTGTTTCCCTGCTGAATAATACCTTACCTTTCTCTAACTGTGGGCATGACATGGATGATGCTTCTTCACTACACATGGCATTGGCTTCCAGTATCCATGGCTGAAGCCAAGGATGAGAAGCTTCTTTCTGCTTGGGAGCTGGCCAGATGAGGTAAAAGTATTCGTAGCCTTTAGCAAGACAGTAGTGTTTATGGGGTGTTTACTATGTTACCATTCTATGAGTTGTGCTCATACTGTTACTAAAAGTGCTTCTGAGTCCTGAAGTTAGTTGTAGCTATTTTCAAAGGCTTTGGTTCTCCCTCCTCTGAGGGCTAAATGTCTCATTTGTGACTATCTTTCTATTAGCATGCTGATTTTACACAAGCCAAACCTGCAGCTCTGTCAGTCTCTAGCTAGAAAAAAACTTAACAAATTGGCACACAAGGGGCTTATTTACATCTTTGGATATCTGTGTTTCACAAGGCAACCTGTACTTCACAGAACAATCATAGAAAAAGTGGTTCAAATGGAGCTCAGGAGGTCTTGTATTCACCAGATGTTCTTACACAATTCCAGACAGGCACTTGCAAAATCCTGTTTTAGAAACCATCTAATAACAGAGATCCCACCTAATCTATCCAACCTTTGCATCAGAAAGGTTCCTTCTCCTCCATAAAATATCTACCTTACCTCTTTCTTGGTGTTAAGGCTTGATTTCCTCACCATGAACAAGAAAACCAGACCATCCCTCTCCTTTCTTTTAAGATTGTCCATATATTCTTTTGTCTTCTCTGGAAAGCTCAATGCCACACAAAACCAGGAGTCCTGTATCTAACTTCCACCCATTTCCTCTGTAGCAAGCAGTTTTACTCAATCACATTAGGCAGTGATGAAGACTGTAACTGGTTTCTCACCTGCTATATTCATGCACAAAGCAGTGTTGTAAATCTTATTTTATTTTACTTTTTGGCTAGCATCCCATCCTGTTTACCAAGGGTAAAGGTAGCTTTGAGTTTGGAAGACACTGTTTTGGCAAGTCCATTCTATGGTTTTCAAAGCAAATGGAATGAAGGCAGGCATGACTTTTGCCCTGGTTTCCCATAGATATGAGACCTACACAATCACGCTACACAAGACTTTCTGTCCACCCATTCCACCCCCATAACAACTTCTGATCCTATAGGTCAATGTCAGCTTGATTTGACAGGAATGAGGAGTTCAAACACTGAGTTTCTGCAAGATTTGTGGGGAAGGGGAGGAAAAAAAAAAGGGGGGAAGGGGGGGCAACCAGCCAAGAACAAGAGACTATGAATCAGAATAAGCAGAAAATATATCAGACATTCAGAATACTTTTTGCAGAAAGACTTACAAAGCATCTGTTTTTCAGAACAAGTTTCACTTGAAGAGCTGAAGTAGCCTAGAGCACATATTGGGCTTCCTGGTTCCAGAACTGGATTCATTTGCACTAACATGGAAAATAAGTTTGGGAATAAGTATTAAATTCTCAGTGAATAGGGTTATTATTTCTGTGAAGCTCCTTTCATCAGCAGATCTGAAAGCATGTGACAAAAGAAGGCTTGAGTGTTATCTCTGGTTTATGAATTGAAGAACTGAGGGGTGATTGCTTGAGGTCAGTAGATCAATAGGAGAACACAGGTGTCCCTCAAGCAATTGTCCATACTTCTTCAGGTACTCCTCAATTCGAATCAGGTAGCTTTGATTTTGGTATCCTATTTTTTCATCTTATAGATTTTACACTCACATGGGAAAGTGTCTACTTTTATTTTTACTTGACAGACACAAACCAACATAAAATAGCACATCTCAGATTTTTAAAACTGTGTTGAAGTGAGTAGTCAAATGTTGAGGCATGCCAACAGAGAAGATAATTTTCAAAAGTAACTCTCTGTGTCTGAATTAACTGAGAGGGTTGCAGAATCATCTTCAACCCCAGATGACTGAGAGCAGAAACTCTTGCTGAATTGTGGGTTAGGTTTACTACAATTGTCCAGAGAAGTAGCATTTGTTTCCACTTAAAAATCATGTAACCCCTGTGCATTCATAACCTCAACATATGATTTGCTTACCTTTAAATATATTCTAGGAGATTATATAGCCTTAACTGTCGTGTTTGGCTATCCTAAATAATTATGTTCATAATCAATATGCATCCACAAACAATTTCTAAAAATGAATCTGCCTGAAAGATTCTCAAACTGAAAACGAAATTTTGTGGAGAATCCATGCCTGTTTTATCAGAATTTCTTTCATTACTCTGGACAAATCCATTCAGTATCAATGACTCCGGATAAAACCACAAAACAGTATTCCCCCTGCTAAATACTAGAAACAAAGTATGATTCATATAAAATAAGACTTCCAACTGCAATTCCATCCCAATAACTAAATGAATGAGTTGCTAAGAGCACTGAATCTCAGTGATGTCTCTCAGATATCAAGAAGGGAAAAAAAGCTAGCTCCTACCGCACAACTGCATTTAAAATTAAATTACCCAGCAGCCTCCCTCACCTTCACAAGTGGTCCTTCTCCTGTCTTCATTTCAATAATGCAGATTTGAAGAACCTTAAAATTGTAGGAGATGGTCATTAAAGAGAGTTGAAAACAGTAAGTGGTACTTGAGTTTTAAATCTACTTTCAGATACTTCATTCTGGCCATACCAAAATCTTGACAGGCCTGTGTCTTCAGCAACCCAGCGGTAACAATGTTCACATTAGGATCACTCCTCTGAGCCCCAGTGAACCAAACAGCCCTTCTCTCCATGACAGGCATTTATCCCTGTTGCTGACAAGTCTAGTTGTCCAAGCAGCATCCTGACTGTGAGATGCTGCATCAGAGCTATATTTTAGGCTTATACACTTACCTACTTTTACTTGAGTGTTTTTGTTTGACTGTTGTTTTTTTTTTAAATGTAGTTTTGGTCATTGCTTCAGTTAGACACTGCAGCAAATGTGTAGTTTTCATCATGTAAGTAACTGAGCCATCTTGTACAAAGCAGGCCTTCTGCAATGCACAATCTTTTTCTACCGTACAGGTGAAAAGGATTTAAACATGTGCTTGTGCCTTCCGTTGACCTGAAAACCTTGTGCTAGTGACAGAAGCAGAGCTATTGGCAGCAGTCTCCTTCCCAATACTCCTGTATCACTGGGACTCACACCTGATCTTGTAAAGTCTTTTAATTCAACTCCTAGGATATCACTAGTAGTTTTGAAAAGGACACTTCTCTTTTTGAATACTGTGATCCAGTTTCCTACCCTACACAGTTTTAAAACCAGGATAAATATAGTAGAAAGAAAAAAGGGAGAAAAATAAGATTTTTCTGTCAAAGGAGTCTCTAGTGTAATGTGATGCTTCCTAAAATTAGACATAGACATTAACATGGACAAGAATAATATTCTGAAAATGACAACACACAAGTATCTGCATTAATATGTAATATGCAGAAATTCTCTGATTTCAATAAAGAACATACACTGTTAATTAGTTATAGGTTGAAAATAATATCCAGCATTCTGTGGGGATTAAAGTCTGTGAGCATGCACTTATACTGAGGGTGATTTTAGTGAGTTTTTTTGTGGGTTAAAATTAATGAAAGAAGAAAAAGAGCCAAAGGAACATGAATAGAAACTAAATTATTTAATTACCCCAAATGATTTTTAGATGCATAATCAGTTTCAGAACCCAACACTTACTGCTTTCAATAGCTAATTAAAACACTACTTCCAATGCTAAGGATTATGTGCATGCTTGAACAAAAGTAGGAATTTAGGATTTGGATTATTCTTTGATCAGTTAAGGTATGGTGTTTCAGCCTCATATGTGCATATCTAAATGGGATGGCTCACATGAGTAAGGTTAGTCATGTGCATGTGTGGTGGCCACAGGCTTCACAAACACAGTAGGGAACTTCAGGGCTGAAGGCTTAAGTCTGCACTTTTGGCTTAAGAGAGGGACTCCCAGGTTGGGAAATGCTACAAATCGAATAATCTCTTACTCAAGTTCACAGGTGGTGTTGCAAAACACTGAGTTATACAAGTTTCCAAATCTGTGCTTCTAATGTACAGGATAAATATTATAGACATTTTGTTTGCAGGTTTGGGTACCACTCTGGAAATATCTGATGTCAGTAAGTCAGTATAAGTGCTATCCAAAAGGAGGTGCACAAGCTACAGAAGCCCCTATGTCAAATCTTTTGCCTGCTTTCATGGTGTGAAAGTGTTAGAATCAGTTTGAAATTCAACTGCTCTACAGATAAAAGTTCCACAAAACTATAAGATAGAAATATACTACATGAACTGTGCATGTAGCATTCACAGCATCAAACCACCACCCACCAATGTAAATGCACAATGTTTCTACTTTCTTGTCTAGTAACTGTCCATTTTCCACATATCATGTAATGGAGACTTTCTGTAAAGTGTGAACACTGTTTTAAGTCGTATAATCCAGAATTTTACTTTGGAAACCAATCAGCAACGTAGCCAGTTACATCATTAACTTCTCTGTGAGCTCCCTTCCAGATTTTCAGATGTCAGAAAGATCATAGCACAATGCAATGTGCTATGTACATGCATGCTATCCAGACATTCATTAGCCTGTATACACACACTCCTAAAATAACGAGTAACTGTGTATTAAGATATCTTAATAAGTCTTCCTAGAAATTAGAGTCTTTTCATTAGCAGTCTTCAGCTCCTTAGCTCTTTCTGCTCAATTCAAACATACAGCTATATCCCGTGTCCTTGCAAACACTACAAAATAACAAAAGGTAGGATAGCTCCTTAAGTCCAGCTCACACTTCCCTAGATTTACTTCTGTATACCACAAATCGACAAAACAACAACAATGAACCATTGCACAAACTAAACCAAACGAAAAAAGGCCCACAGCTCTGTAAAGATATTTTTAAGTGCCAGTTTCAAGTGACAGTACAAGGAAAACAAATTTTGTAGTTATCCTGTGAAGTAAACAATAAAGCATTTGGGTTCTCATTTACCCTGGATTCACCTATGTTGCCCACTTCCAAGACAGGTCACAGAGTTTTAAACAGACATGACACGAAATAGAGGCTGTACAGTAAGCTTTGTGTGTATCCACTGTGCGTGTACAAGCTCAATATATTCCTTTTAGATAGATGAATCATGAATGACAATAAAAATACACATGATGAAAATACAAGAACACACAAAGCTAACACAATAGCCCACAGAAATGCCGAGCGGGTGTTAGCCATCTGAGCTTGCTTATAGGTCTACTTGTGACTTTGAATGCTGAATTATATACAGACACTGAAGATGTTCTACTAACATTATATTTCCATCTGAGTCCTTTCATAATATACAGGAATAAATACCGTATTTTTAGTTCTCTTTGAAAGGCTGATGTGACTTCATGCTTGTAAATTGTGTGAAATAAGACCAAGGACAGTTTAAGATGGTAATTTTGCCTGTAGGGGTGCTTGAGGAGAAATTGCAATTGGTCAAACCCAGTAACTGCAGTTTTCACAGTATGAATTTGCTCTTTCTCATCTCTAAAAGAGTTAGCATCACCAAGGAAACAATGATCTTCCAAACTCACAGAATGTTCTTTAGGGAACTGTTGAGAGGAGAATTTAGGGCCAAGTTCTTTTTTGCCACTTATCTTACAGACAACTGTTGTCCTCTGGGTTTTCCTGTGGTCTTCCTGTCTGTCTGCCCGTATTGCCTGCCTCTTGTCATACATTTTCATCATGGCTTACTATGGGACAGGATCATCCTACTTGCACAGAGCTTAGCACAGCTGAGTCCTGACCCATGATGAAGGGTCTGAGTGCTAAATATCATAAGAAAGAGTCAATAACTTTTGGGTGCTATTCCTTTACCATTGACTGACTGGAGTATCAACAAGTAATTTCAGGAGTTCTTCTAAAAATAGGACACATGCCACCAGTTTTAGAGTAATGACAATTACTTGTTTGGTAGTCTGCATTTCAGACCTACAAAATAGCTAGAGAAATAAATTTGTATTAAAACAATACTTTTCTTTCCCTGTAGATGTCAAAGAAATACATGCTGCCCAGAGAAAAGAAGACAGACAGATTATTTAGACAAGACAGATACCTCTAAATAAGTAAGGCTTTGTGAAATCTGGCCTCAACTAATTCAGGAACTAATCAAAGTGGTCTTTAAACCCTAGGAAATCACCTTTTCAAATATACAGAGGACAGGGATAAAAAGAAAAGAGAATGATTGACAAAAATCACAAATCACTCAATTCCTGGAAAGGTTCTGGAGCAAATGATAAAGCAAGCAATTTTCAACCTCTGGAATATAATAGTGATAAAAAGAGCCAGAAAAAGAACACAAGAAGTCAGTCCAATTTCCTTCTTTCATGGATTAGTACATTCAGTACACAAGGGGAGAGTGTTTCAGTTAGGATAAGACTTTTCACATGTATTATACAACTTTATAAAAATTAATAAAAGAAACAGTTTAAATGTAAAACATCACAAAGTATGTTCATAAGTGACTGGAAGCCACCTGTTGGTGATTCATTGCTGAAATAATTCCTACGGAGGGGCAAGTATCTGAATATCCTTAAAGTATTCTTCCTGGAAATAGTTCTTGTTTAATGAATGATTTGAAAAATGGAAAAGGAAAGGCAAAAAGTGAGCAGGTATCTATCACATAAAGACATACTGCAAGCAGATTCATGACCTGATCCTTTCCTTTAGGACTCTTGACTAGTATGGCAAGCGTGGGATATAATAAGGTGATAAAGCACTCCAGAACAAGCAATATGTCCAAAATCAGAAGATGAAGTTGGGTAAAAATGACTTTGAAGTATTACCCTTAGGAGAAAACAAATCACAGGTGCCAAGATAACCAGCAAGAGAAACACATCATCGTCCTTTCCCCTAATGACAATTTTAAGCAACCATGCTAATGGCAATTGCAAATAGGGCACAAGTGCATTTGGAGATGCTATATATATGTATAGTAAGGACAGTCTGTTGGCCACAAATAGCTGCAGAGACATATGCACAGAATACAAAATACCTCCAGCCATTCACATCTAAGGTGGCATAATGTCAGTAAATTGCCTGATAAAGCACTTTCTCACACCTGCCTGGCATAAAAGCACAAACCAGAGAAAGATAACCAAGATACTCAGAAGGGCATATAGAAAGAAAATTTTTTACAACAATTAAATCTATTCAAGCAAAGGTCCATTTGACACGGTGAGGAGAAAAAAGTATCCACCTAAAAAAACCTCACAAAGTAAACTTCCTACACAATTAGGTTTTGTTTTCTCTGTTTGGATGTTCAATCTGTCATCACTGTCTTTGAAACCTTGTTTACAATGAAGACAGGTTACAATGGAGCAAAGGAGATAAAAGTTGGTGACAGACAAGGTACAGAAGGGATTTTTATAAGCTGAATTCAATTTTATCTAGGAAATCAGTGAAGAATCACTCTGCAAACTAATTCAAACCATACATGGGGGGGGGTTTTCCCCAAAAAACATTTTTGAATATTTTGGAAGAAAGATCATTGAAATTATAGTCAGAAGTTACAGGAGTACTCAAAAACTATTTCTTTTGCTATTTTCCAAACAGTTTGCTGAATTTTCTTCTCAGATATGCATTGCCATGTGGCAGGAGAAAAGCCAAGGCAACATAGGCTGACTGGAAATTTGAACACAGGGCTGCTTGTGAGGCCACATGTGAGAAATATAAGTTACACTGTGCTTTGCTTTTGGCATCTAAAAAACTTGTGTGAGTGAACATACCTGCCAAAAATTACATTAGTGACAAAGTATCTTGTGTCTGTGCCAACACATTTCCCTTCAAACATGGAAATAGCTTACCCCACGTGTCTGGCCTTCACTGGTGTCTTGAAAGCTGAGACATATCTGCTGCAAATTAATCTGAGTTTTTGGTTTGGGTGAAGGAATCAGTCTGCTGACTTGGTGGTATTTGGACAATACAACATAAGGTGAGAGGCTGAGAGAACTGGGTTTGTCCAGTCTTGAGAAGAGAACGTGAAGTGAGATCTTATGATTTTCTTCATCTGTATAAAGCGTGTGCTTTTAAAGAAGACAAGCTTCTGAAGGTGCACAGTGAAAGGAAAGAGGCAACAGACAGACTGTAGCCAAGAAGATTCCAATTAGATATTATGAAATTTTTCTTTGCTGTGAGAGTGGTCACAGACTGGAACAGGTGCCTAGGAGGGACAAAGACTCTCCATTCTTGCAGATGGTTAAAACCCAATATGACACAGCCCTGAACAGTCCAAGTTATCTTTGTAATTGGTTTTAATTTTGAATTTGGACCTGCTCTAAACATGGTTGTTGGATCAGGCAGCCTCCAGAGACCCCTTCCAACCTGAGTTATTCCCTGAAAGCGAGAGCTGCTGCAAGACTGCTCTCTTAGAAAAGTGTTTCAGGAGAAACAGTATCAACAACAAACAAATAATCACTTTTTAGATGCTTCTCTCTGGGCCCCATATGCCACTGGGTTATTAAGAAGCATTATTGTGTTGAAGATTTGCCCTAATATGTGTTGCGCATTCCGTCAATGTACAAAAACATTCTATAGTTTTATTGTCTCACATGGAAGCTGTTCCTTTGTGAATGTTTCTTCAGAGGAAACACTTTACAGGAAAAGGAACATGCACATCTTGGGGTGGTTTTTTTTTCCATTTTACTAATAAAACAGAGACCTCCCCCCTCTTTATTCTTGCACTAAAATCTGAATTGGTTGTAATTTTTGTGTGTTTGCTTTTGTTTTTAACATCCCTAAAAGCTTCCTAGGGCAAGAACTAAAAACAAGCAAATGAACAGAAACCCCAAACAGGATCTGATCTTAAGTGAAGAGTTAGAAGATACTCTTAAAGCACATACAAACAATACATTAAATAGGCCCTGCACCAGACTTGCAGATCTTGCTCTAATACCCAGTTCTGCATGAATGCCCTCAAGGACCTTGGCCAAGATATTTTGTTTTCCTCTGTGTCCCTTCTCCCCTGTAAAAAGGAAAATGAAATCATCTTTGTGCCACTCTCTGCCTTTCTAAATACACAGGACTGAAAATCCCACAGGAAAGGACCTCTGTCCTATTACAGTATAAACTAACTAGCAGTCAAGTTATCAAAAAACCTCAAAGGATGGCTAACATATGATGAACAGAAACAGAAAGAAAGAGAGCAATTACTCCCTTGCAAATATACTATTGATTTTGCTTAATTGAACAGCTGGTGACTCTCTCGGAGGGTGAAGGCTTTTCCCACATCTTTATGTAGCACTGTCTGTCTGTTGTGCCGTCCAGATTGTGTCCATAAGCACAGAACAAAAGTCGCCCTCCCAGGGTAGCTTCTTTTACAAGAAACAGCATTTCCCACCTCTAACTGAGATCCAGATTTAGAAACACAATCCCATAGGATCTGTGTAAGGAACCTGGTGGAATCTAAGTTGGTGGCACTGAAAGTAGATATCTGACAAGTACAGGCCATGGTCTGGTGTGGTGCTGCACAGTCAATTTGTCTCATCAGTTTGGATAGATCTGCATAGCTGGCTTTGGACTGAATACCCAGACAGCACATGCAGACAACACTTGCAGGGTGTAAATGTAAGAATTCATATAAATGTGGACAGCAGAGCAGGCCTCAATGCTGTTTTGGTTTCCACTGTTGTTGAGAACATTCACACTCAGGCCTTATATTGAAGCGATTCTTCAATCTCTCCTCAAAGTAAGCCTTCTCTTTGCTTGTGTCTGTACATTCCTAGACATTTTATAATCCAGGCTCTAGCACACACTATCTGGAAGCAATGGCCACTGAAAGAACCGTCCCGCCAATGTGTCCTGACTAATGTAAGAGAACAAATCCTCCATTGTTGCTCAAGTGTCCTATGTCAATACAATAAAATCCCTGTCTTCTGTTCTCAAGGTTACATTTATTATGATTACAATGTTTACTTCTTGCTGTGAGACCGTAATTCTCTATGCTTTCTTCTACTAAAATACATTTTACCACCCCCACCCAGTTAATCCTTTTCCCGCCCCCCT
>VXBX01000010.1:564506-581013 GCA_013400415.1 Scytalopus superciliaris
CCTTTTCCCGCCCCCCTCCCATTTCTCGGCATGTTGCCAGAGGAGGAAAATTCCCTCGCACATACGCAAAATAATATCATGTTTCTTTTTTAGGAGTATTAATAATTGGGTTATAATGACATGCCTGCAGTGACAACATCTAAACATAAAAAAAAAAGTATTTATGTACTTGCTTTACAAAACTTTAAGCAACTTAAGCAAAACCAGCGTGAACAGCTGTATCATTTTTATTGGGCTGGGATACTATTGAAAGCACCACAAAGGTCAGGAGACAGAGGGCTCATCCCAGCTTCTCCCATTTGCCCTATAATTCTGCAGCAAGTCTGTTTTCTTGCTCATGCCTTCCAACCCAAGGCAGAAAAATACCATGTGATAATTTTTCCAAAGTGCTCTGAAACACAAGGGTGGATCAATTCAAATATATTATTAGTTTATATTAAGATATTGGTCCAAAGTTTCCAGTGTACGGGGTCTTTCCACTTAAAGGACAAGGTGTCTCTATGGGAGAATAGCACTGCTTTCAAGTTCCCATCACGGAAGAGTCTTTGCACAAATTGTGGCACCCACCAGAGCCCTGCAAACAGACTCACTAGAGGAAGATGCAGAAATCTTCCTCCTTAGGCTTATGCTCCGATGGGAGAGAGGATGTGGCTGAAATCTCACTGCTTACTAAGCAAGTTTCCTTTAGGTAACACGATGCTGTAATGCAAAAGTGAGGCAAATCAGCCAGCCCAGTGCTCACAACAGAGTTAATCCAGTAAGAAGTGCTCTCTAGTGCAATCAGCTGCTCCAGAAAGGATGCAGGATGCAGTGCTGTCAACACTTGTACCAGTGAAAATCTACCCTCCATTAGATTCCTGTCAGAGCAATAACAAAAAAAGTCGTCTGTCATTTCCCATGGGAGTGATAAGTCTCGCCACCCTGGAGTGGTTTCTGATAAAAGTCTGACTGGGGTTCGGATAAAAGTAGCCGCCAGGTTCCAGCCACTCTTACAATATATACTTTGTCTAATGTGCCACAGAGCAATACAACCTACAACATATCTAAAATAAATATTTGGCCAGTTAAATAATTATGCTGAAAGGCTCCCTATCTTTATTATACCAGAAAGAAATGCATAAATCACCTGATGTTATATCTCTGAAGAAATTTCCTCTAACTGGGGCACCAGGAAGTGATTCACAGTTGCAAGTTGGAGTAAAGGGGAGGAAGAAAAGGCAGTATAGTCTTTTTTTATTATTATTATTTAAATAAATTAAGGGAAAAAAACCCAAACAAACAAACCCCAAAACAAAAAAAGCCCCCAAACTAAAACTAAACCAAACAACAAAACCTACAGCAAAATAGGCAAAAAAATTTAATTGTTTGCTGATGCTACAAAGCTTTCTAACAGGTCAAATGCAGCTGCATATAAAAGGACACCACAGATGCATATAAAAGGTGCACCACAGCTCTGAGGCATTTACTAATATAGATAAGATCTTTAGTAGAAAGGAACAAAGTTCACCCTTTCCTGTTAAGACGCCTATGCAACACCAATGCAACTTAAATAATTGTAGCTAAATATTGACTATTTGTGGAACAGCTTTCATTCCCGAACTCTGCAGGTGATGTATTTATGTAACACAAGACTGTGCCACATCAGCTGTCAGACACAAATCTTTACACAGAAACAGGATAAAATTGTGAATCCTTGTCTGCCTTGGCTCTGACTCCATTTACAAATTAATTACAATTTAAAAGACAAACACTACTCTCGAGAGTTTGCTCAGATATGGGTAAAAAAATACTCAACAGCTACATCTTTAGTTTTCCTTTCTAGCTCTTGATGTAAAACTTATTAATAAGGATAGGTAGAAAAAATAAAATGACACAAAACTACAAAAGACTGACACAAACAACTTGAAGGCTTTGTGAGTAATAAAATATCCAATGTTTGCATTTAGAAATGCTAAACTCCTGACTGGCTTGGGAACCGTGCCTTATGCAGACATCATTATTACTTTGCAACCATCTTTATACTGATCATGCAGTTAAATTCACATCCAGAAACACATAAACCTAGACAGATAAGAGATATGAATCCAGACTATAATAGGTTGAAGTACATACCTTACTGCACTAGGAAACAAAACAACCAGCACAACACACTAAGCACAACTTTTACTTCCTCATCACAAATAACAGAATCTATACTTGTTATAGTCTCATTCCTATATCTCATTTCTTCAGCCTGGCTTTCTTATTTTCAGATATCATCGCCTTCCCTGTTGTCTACTCTTCTGATTCTCAAAACTATCTTTGAAATTAATCTTCTCTAATATTGATTTTTATTACTCATGTATTATTTAAATACAGGCTGGTCTTGCTGATATTTTTTTCTTCTACACTGTCATTTATTTATCTCCTCATGAGCAGTCTTGAGCCATCCTGTCCTTCACAAGCTCTTGCTTTGTCTTGTACAGGATTGCAGTTCTTGTGTTGGATCTGCCTAATGTTTTTTCATGTTTTGTGATAAGGCAAGATAACAATTAAAAATTTAGCCAGTTTTGAGTTATTCAAATTTCATCTTCTCTTTCCATTGCTAAGGGTTAATTTGTTGTAATTTTTCTTGGGTGTTTGGGGTTTTTTTTGGTGTGGGTTTTTTTTTTTTTTCCATCTCCATACAATATACTCTTGGACTCCAGTGTCACACAGTACTTTCAATAACTATAAAAAACACATTTATTAATCTAAATGACTGAAGAATCCCTCTGAAACCATGTCAGAGCTATATACAGTGTTACTATCAGTACTTGTTCTGTTGCAGAGATCTGGAGAATATGCATCTTTGCCAAAGAACATGAATGCTGGCCTCTCTAATTTTCCAGGTAAATGCTGGGCAAAACTAACTATAAGGAAGCAGTATTCTAACACACTGCTTTGAACTGTCAGATACTTGGCTAATAGTTCTTTTTCTTAGCATTGTGGCTGGTCAGAAGTATTAAAATAGTGTGATTGTGTAGCTATTGGTGAAAGACAGTGGAAAAAGCAAACTATGGCATCTTGCTTATACTTTATTTTAGAGAGCTTCCACCAAATTAGTCAGTGGGACAGAAGGGTAAACAAAGTCACTGAATGCACACAAATTAAGACCAGAGAGACAGTTAACAGGCAATATCAATTCAAGCATCAAGCCATGATATATAAGCAGTGGAGTAGGTCAGAGATATTTGTGGCCCATTTATTCATTAACTGTGCTGTGCTTAAATTATGGAAATATGGGTAAAAGATGGATTCAAATAACTGGGGATGAAAAGCATGGCTTTTTTCTTCTTTTGAACAGAAGAGAGATTCTTTTTGTCTGTTGAATTTCAGTTCATTCATACTACTGTATTTGAAGTCACTGTTAAACAACTAGGACCATGATGGGATCTATTGACCGCTGTCCCTAAACATAGCCTTTTTGTAAGTAAGTGCAGTACATCAAAGCTGTGGACAGGAAAATGGTGCCATTGTAGGAAAAGGATTTCAACATATATGTAAGGATTGTTCTCACATAAAATCAGAGAATAATTAGTTTGAAAAGACAGAGCAAAAGAAACCTCTTTAATTTTCCAACATCATCTAAGAGGCACCCTCCAACTCTCATTAGACCACAATCAGGGTCATGTAACTGCAGGCCATGGACAAAATCACTGAGTCAGGAGTTCTGGTAGAAAAGAAAAAATGTTGGAATGGAAAATAATTAGTCTATGGACTTAATTCAAAAATTTCCAACCCTCTTTACTGTGGAGAAAACCTCTATGGAAATGTATTAACAATGAATAAAATGCATTAACCACATCGACCAGATAGCCCTTTTCTGTGTAGGATACATACAACCTGTGGTTTATGATTTGGGAACACTCAGATCATTTGCATGTAGCAAGCATACTGTCAGGAGGAACTGGGGATGCTCTTAATAAGACGGAAATTTCTTGGCACTTAGTAAGAGTGCTTGTCTTAGTTTATCCCACTCTAGCCAAGAACTGGAGACATTTGAAGCTTCATATTAAAATATCTCACATAGCACAGTAGTCACTTGCTCTGCTTATCTTTGTGTTGCAATTAATAAATGTAGAACTGTTGAGGCTTGTGAACATTCAACAATTTTCATTACTAATGCAGCAAATTACAAAGACAAAGAGCATAAAAAAAGCAAATGTAACTGTTCCTGACAGTTGCAGAGACACAAGTCTAACGTTCGCACTCAATCTGTTCCCCAAACATGTATTTGACACATCTTTTGGGACTTTATCAAGTTGATGGATTATTACTTTCTGATGTTGAAACAATTGATTATTTTCTACATTTTGATGTACTGTTGCTAAACAGTTCTTGTCAATATCTTACCAGGCACAGTACATATTAAAACAAATTAGCACTTAAAATGTTTTTGGTTTCATAAAGATGACATTCTCAAGATTAGACAACTGAAAAAAGGCTGATTTGTTGTAATAATTTCCATAAAGTTGTTCTGCACATAATAGAAAGGAGAAATCAGTGGAGACTAATTGGAAGAAGAGCCAAATTTTACTATCATTGAACTCACTGTAAATCAGTCCTCTGACTCAAGGTCGGTTATTTCAGATCTGTACCCCACACAGCTGAGTACCTGGAAATGATAAACTACAGAAAATAGCAAATCTTGCCTAAAGGATTTTCTCTTAATTTGAAAACACATGTTGCTTAGGACATATAGGTATGACTAACTTAGATTACTTCCACTTGTAAAATAAAACACACCTTTACTATTGTACCCATCATAGCTTTTCAGGTACCAAAAAGAGAAGAACCAAGCTGTTATGAATAATTATACAACAGCTCACTCCCCAAAGCCTTGGTACTGAAACTGTTCTCAGTATATATTCATAAATGGGAGAGAAAAATGAAGGCTTTCCTTTCACTTGTTAACATCTCTGTGCTTAAGTTATGCAAAGTGCAACATCAGTCTACACATTTGAGACAATATTGAAGCTTCTACAAAAGTATTAAAGAGAGGGAATAATTTCTTACTTCATTTCACTAATATTATCAACAAATGGCAATGGATAAAGTGAGCCTCCATTTCAGCTATCTTCCAGCCAGCTGGAAAATAAAATGAACACTTTTTATTGTTTAAATGACATTTTATACTAAATACGTTACATACAATTCCTGAGGCTGCATGAGCCAAAACAGGTGTTTCTGGTAGAACACAGGAGAACTCCCACCACTGGCAATTCAAGAGCAGATGTAAACTATCAAATAAAGATTTGATCAATCTATCCTCAAGGTGTTAATACTTTTCTCATAAAGGACTTTGTTTCTTATATAATTGAACGGCATGCTTCAGCATAAGCAGGCCCAATATCAGCTTTCCCATTTTAGTAGAAATTCTAACTAAGCTAATGTATTTTAGGAGTTTGGACAAAGCAATCAAACATATTGGGTCTGTTTCAGTTAAATACTTTCCTGGTAATTTTATGTCCTTACACTGCAAACGCAGGTTTGCTTTGCAAAAGTTTAATCGCAGCAGAGTTGCCCACAAAAGTACACCCACCATGCTCTACTCTATATTCCCACGCTTTTTAATATTTGTCATATTTCATCTTTTAATGCAGTCCTAATGAGAGTGTATTGGAACACCACAGAACCAAGCTCATAAGAATGTGGTCTTGAAATAAAATGTGGAACAGAAGGAGCATTGTATTACAGCCTCTGTTAATGTTTTAATGGTTGAGAGATTTCCAACATGTTGGCAGTGTCAGGACAAACCAATTTAATAAATTATTAACACTAATCAAACATTTTTATGATGGCAGTCAAAACTTCCTTGGCAGTTAAGGTTAATTCTGTTGAAGTTTGACAAAGATGTTACTGTTTGATGGAAACCATGTTTAAAACTACAGCCTTCTTCAAATCAAAACCTTGCACTGGCCTGAGAAGAAATGGTTAAGCAACACGTTTTGAAGTACATAAAGAAACAGTGAAGGCAGGGCTACAGTCTCCCTCAGCAGCACGAGAGCTGAATGGTAGTGAAATGTAAATTGATTACAGCGTATATAATTTGCCTGCCACTACTTGGAATAGGACAGAGAGAGACTGTTATCGAGAAGAGATAAAGCTTGGGCTGTTGAGGGGAGAGCACTAAATCAATATACAAAGAAAATCTAGGAATTCCAGGCACTTGACAAGAGGGGTAGAGGAAAATAAAGAATCCTGCCAGTTTTGATGTATTAAACTTTAGAGAACAGGTATTTTAAAACATCACTTCATTCAAAAGGCAACTAACAATAACAATGCCAGACAACACCACATTCTCCCTCCAACTCCTTGCCAGCTAGCTGAAATCCAGCACAGCAAAAGCTAATGAGGGGTATGGATTAACAATACAATGTTTCTCAGACCTTTCTTGGGTCTCCCCTGGGGCACCCACAGCCTATACATCATCAATCTACTGCAAATTGATGTAGTCAGCCTGTGACAAGGGTCAGGTTTCCAGGACCAGCTACCAGGCATGATCTAGTCATTTTGAGTTACCAAGACAAAGCTCTGTTCTGCCGAGCTCTGGCCATATAAAATCCACAGCTCTCCAGGCTTTCAGTGAGATGAAATCAAACCACAGAGCCCTCTCTGTTCTCCTCTATGCCTGCTGAGAAGTCAGATCACCTTTCTGAAGTGACACTGTTATTATTTTGTGCTCTCTTACAGATGATGCTCACAAACAAAAAAAACATGCACTAACCCATCAGCTTCTTAATACTAATAATTACTATTCTTATTTATTACATGCTAATTATAAAAATAATAACAAGAAAAAGCATACATATATATTTTTAATATATGACAGCAATGAAGAAAGATGTGCTTGATTCTAAGTAGGAAATTAATTTATTGGAATATCAAAAACTTTTGTTTGCCCACAATATTTTTTCCTGAACAATCACACGTGGGATCTTGCTTTTATTCAATAATTCACGTGCCACAGATTTTCCAAGTACTCTGGGGACTAGTTTTACACATGCAAATGTGTGGTGCTGTTCCCTTAGCTTAGTTGAAGTCAGTGACTTCCATGTAAGACTGGTGGCAAGCATGCCTTGGCTCACAGCACCGCAGCCTGGTCAGCTGCACCCAAACACACCCCTTCAGAGGTGAGGAGACCAAAGAAACAGAGTATATAACATACTGAAGAAAACGAGATGTTCTGTCAGTAAGACACATGCAGTCCAAATTAGATTTAAATCACTAGAAAGGTCCCTATTAACTTGAATGGTTCTGCTGGCATCCAGATTTCTACAGAGACTGCAGCAGCTAAGATTTACACGATACCTATAGGTTTAGCACCACCTAAACTTGGAATTAATAGTTCTTCCTGAAGAAAACTTTCATGGCTGTTCATAGAATCATAAAATATCCTGAGCTGGAAGGCATCCACAAGGATCATTGAGTTCAACTCCTGGCCCTGTACAGGGCAGCCGCAAGAATCACATCATGTGTCTGAGAGTGTCGTCCAAACCTTTCTCGAACTCTGAGGTGTCGATCTGCCTCTGAATAATTTAAAAAATGAAACAAACAAAACAAAATCAAACAATCCAAGGTGACTTACAGAAAAAGAAAACCGCATTCTTGGATCCCAGCTACTTAATATGGCAAATTTCTGAGGCATCCAATATACTCAAGTTAGTTTTAAATATTTACAGCTACTTGTGGTCCAACACAGGTGTGAACTACCAGTAGAAAACAGCCTTTTTTATTCACAAAGATACTTTAAACGGAATTCAGTGCATTTGCAACTTGTATTTCTATGAATGTATCTCATTGATACATTTTAGGAGGTGTATGTCCAAAAAGGAATCCTTGCATGCGTTATCTAGGCGTTTCTTAACAAACCCTCAAATTCACTTTGCGTTTTGTCTGCTCCAAATGAACAAGCAGCTTTGAAAAGCAGGCAAGAGAACTGAGCAAGCCACTTGTGGTATGAACATCTGATGAACATTTGCTCATACTTATTCATGCAAGCGTTCTGGAATTTCTATGTCATGGATGGTCTTCCAAACACAATGTTATACGTATGAATGTGCATGAAAAGCAAACAGAAGGATGCACTAATACCTTTGAAGTAACTTTGTGCCTTTTATCTGATAAATGCTTGCAAATACTTTGTTTCATTGTTCACTCAAGTTTTTCACTCTGCCAGTGAACTTCTACATGGAAGGGGAAAAAAAAAAAAAAAAAAAAAAAAAAAAATCTTTAAACTGCCAGGCAACTTCAGTTCTCTTCTTCCACCAGCCCTTTTGGGCAGTGATGTGTCTTGAATAAGTTTCTGAAACGTAATTATATGTATGTGTTCAAAAATTAGGCTTGTACTCAGGAAGTTTCAGTGATCTCTCACAATGAGTTTCTGCCACTGGACTAGCCAGAGATGGCAAGTTCTTTCTATTACACTAGTGAACTTTTACATCTGTTGGGATGTAACCCAGACTGTGACATTTTTGCAAAAAGTTGCAAGGGACTCTAAGGAAACATTTCGGGAACTGTATTCAACCCATGGTCCATTAACAGGTAGACATTACATCCCCTTCCTTGAAGAACCAATACTTTAGCCTTTTGAAGTTCCCTAACAGGAAAGCTCTTTAACCTACATTTTTTTTTTTTTTTTTTTTTTTTTAACACATTTGTCTGCATTGGTGCTTGCACATTCATCTTCAAGTGCCTGTGTAACACTTTAGGCACATATCCCATCAGTTAAAAATCAAAGTCTCAATTTAAGCTGATATGAATGGAAGTTTGGAGAGAGGACGATGGCAGCCCTTTTTTTTAGTATACTACTACTCATAAGTGATAATGATAATTTTGCAGGTCTTTTGATTTATTCTATGCTACAGACAAAAGCTGCATTCATATTGAGGGATGGCATTGTCCCGCTCTGCTCTGCACTGGGGCAGCCTCACCTTGAATATTGTGTGCAGTTTTGGGCACTGCAATATAAGATATTGAGCTACTAGAGAGCATCCAAAGGAGAGCAAGGAAGAGGGTGAAGGGCCTTGAGGGGAAGCCACATGAAAGGTGGCTGAGGGCACTTGTTCTGTTCAGCCTGGAGAGAAGGCTGAGGGGAGACCTCATTACATTTACAACTTCCTCCTGAAACAAAGAGCAGGGGCAGGCACTGATCTCTTCTCTGTGGTGACCAATGACAGGACTGAGGGAATGGCCTGAAGGTGTGTCAGGAGAGGTTCAGGTTGGGTATTAGAGAAAGGTTCTTCACTCAGAGGGTGATTGGGCACTGGAACAGGCTCCCCAGGGCAGTGGTCACGGCACCAAGGCTGACAGAGTTCAAGAAGTATTTGGATGACACTCTCAAGTGCACGGTGTGACTCTTGGGGATGGTCCTTGCAGGGCCAGGAGTTGGACTCAATGATCCTTGTGGGTCCCTTCCAGTTCAGCAGATTCTGTGATAACTATAGCTTATTACTCTTGTGGGTTATATTTGGAGCACTTTTAGTGCAGCTGATAATATATGAACAATTGATAATGTCAAATGAATATACATTTTGGAAGCAAACATCAGCACCTGATAGAAATAGAAGCTTACCTGAAGTGATTTGTAAGTTTAAGCTGCCTTCTATTTAATTTTTCGTTATTAAAAACTACAAGGAGGAACAAATTTTCCCTTCAATGGAAGTTTATGTAAGATGTAATCAAAATTAAAAAAAACCCAAAAAACAAAAAACCAAAAAAAACCAAAAGGAGATATCCTTTAGAAAAGGCTTACAGAAATCACTAGTTATCCATATAAGTACTTGACTGTGTATTACTAAGATATGCCAGAGGAAAGAACTTTTGCTGGTGTCTCAATTTGTGGAGGCAACTGATGGTCTGTTCAAATTCTGCCTGTACATGAAAGCCCATGGAATATATGTCCCCTAAATGAGCTCTGCACTGCTGACCTCCATTTAAAATCTCTACTGCAGCTTCACCACTACTGAGAGTGCTTGCTAGCTTTGATCGTAGTGAAGGTTCAAGACTAAAATCCTGATTCACAGCTGGAGGAAATTTAAATCATCATCCAGACATGAAATTTTACCTGTCATATCTGGTAACAGAGCACATCAGAACCAATTATTTCCCCCATCTAGGACATTTGCCTCCACTCCTCCTCCCATCTACAGCAACACCTCCTACACAACTAATCCCTACAAGAGTGGAAAATCTTGCAGCAGCTATTCCCTTGGAGAAAAACCATTAAGAATCTAGCCTCCAACCTCAAACCAGGCTGCTCTAGTACAGGCCAAACGCTGGCTCTAGTCTGACTGCTCTCTTCACCTACAGAAGTGTTATGGCTTTCTTCTTACTATGCTAAAGCTACACCCAAATGCTGTTCAGTGTAAGTTAGTTTTGGAGCAATAATAAACCAGAGTGACTTGTCTGTGGAACACATTGCAGAGAAGCTTCTAACACTGTGTACAGGAAAGTTCACTATTCCACTCCTGGAACAATGCTGCTGTTCTTCCTGTTTTAAAGGGTCCCACTTTTCTTTGCCTCTCTTCTCACCTATCATTATTTGGCTGCTTTTCCAAGGGCAGAGGAGCTCCGTGCAATTTTTTGAATCTCTTATTTTTGAAGAGCAAAATACCTTTCCCCATCTAAGAGAACTGACGTACTCTGCTGGCTTTGAACTTGTAAAAATATCTCTCTGTTGAAGCAGCTGCTGAATAATTTATATTTCTTAGAACCAAGCTGAGAATATGTACATTTTGCTTTGATACGTACAGTATAGTTGTTTTTCCTTCCTTTCCATTGCCATCTTGTTTTCCACTTAAAATTTCAATGTAGGAAATTCTGAAGACTTCAGAGCCTGGGAAAATTATTTGAGTTTGGGGAGTGAAAGAGAAGGGGAGTGCGATACATTTGTGAGTTGTTTTTTTTTTTTAATGAAAGGAAAAAATCCTGAACAGCGTGCAATTAGCAGCTCTGAAAAGCTACAGTTTCTTCAATGGCACACAGCATGCCAAGTAAACCTACAAGAGATTCCTTAGCTTAACATGCCTGGAGCAGGATACAGTTCCTCTAAATCAAAGCACAGCTCACACTAACAGTTGCAGTATGTTAGTGGCTGGATGGCTGCTTTATGAAGAATTATAAAGTGACACAGCAGTCTGGCTGAAAAAAGCACACATTACGCTTTGATGTTTTTAACCACTAACTTCAAGAGGACCAACAGAGACCTTCCTGTTTTTATTGCAGCCTCTCTATCATCCCTCCCCCTGCTCCCTCCCTCCTCTCCCACTGCTAGATGGGGGACTGTTATCTTTCAGTCACTTTGTAAGCTTGACTTGTTTACAGACTGACTGTCTCTGTTTATAGGTCTGTATCAGAGAACAAACAAGGCAAGTGTGACTTCCTAGGACCTGAAATGCGATGCTTTTTCCTCTTGGGCAAAAGCAGGAGTGGCAAGGGAGGGGGAAATGAAGGGGAAAAGAGAAATCCTGTAATTGTACTTCTCCTCCATCTTCCCTCCAGGATAAATGTACACACCTGTATGGTACAAAGGTATTTTAAGAGCCGGCTGCTTAAATGTTAGCTTATCAAAACTCCATGGAAATGCACAGCAATTTTACTTGGGACATTTAAAGGGTGTCAATGGGGTAACTATAAGCATACACACTGTAATGATGAAATTTTAGAAACCATTAATGGCATGACTTTGTATATTCTTTTTTATCTTGAATAATATTTTACCTCAGGCACAACCCTACTCCAGTCAATAAGAATAGTCTTTAATAAGGTACTGAAATGACATAAAAGTCAGTCTGCTTATATTGCTAATGACAGATTTCAGTTCTCCATAATGCTTAGATTATAAACACCCCAGAGGAGGGATGGCTTGGTCCTTACTAAGGGTATCTTACAATTAAAATAAAAATAGACAGTATAAAAGTAAGATTCATTGTTATAGGTTTCTGGTTTCAAAAGGCTTGCTTTTGCACAAATGCACACTTGGGAGCATGGGGTTTTTTTTTAAGAGGATACAGAGGCATATCACATTTGCTCTTATAGTACTTTATGGTGAGACACTGGGCCAGCCAGTTTTGAAGTTAGCTCCATCTATGATTTCTCTTTGAGGTTGTTTACCAAAACATGCTGAAAACCTTTTAAACTGAAAAACAAAATAACAAAATTGAGAATGTTAACTATTTAACCTTTAACCATAACCTTTTCCAAAGAAGTATATCAGACAGGACAGAAGAGGAAAGATTTTACATGTAGCTCTTCCTTCAACAGCTGTGTCCATACAGGTGAGACCTTAGGGCAGTGGCACTTAGACATATTGTGAGCAGCAGCAGTGTCCAGTCCCCTCTTGGTCCTCCCAGGGACCTGTTTGCTCCTTGTTCCTCACAGATGCCTCCGAGCTAGGGCTAGCTCTGCAGTCCCTGTGATCCCTTTCAATGTGCTCAGCAGCATCCCATCAGAAGAACAATCACCTCCCTCTCTAAGGATACCACTGTACCTCCCTGTGTTTTAGTGATGGATCACACACCTTGGCAAGACAGTAGCAAATGCTGCTGCACACACCTCTGCTTGTGCAATGGAACAGACAGTCCAACACAAGTGGAGTGTGCTCAAATGGCTGAACTTGTGAAACACAAGTGAGAAATTGGCCTCCATTACAGTTTAGGTACAACTTAATCAGTTTAAACACAGGACCCAAGTAGACATTACCTAAACGTGTCCTGGTGCAACTCTGCCTGCTGGCAAGAGCAGAGTTGGTCCTCTTTATCTGGCCTAGTCTGAAGACATCTAGAGGTACTGGCCTTTCAGCTTTCTCCCACAGCAACAGGTTTGTCCAGAAGATACCATGTGCCCTCCTGTGGTCAGCCAGCCCCACCAATCCTTATACTTTCAGGTCCTGCCTCATAGGAAGAGCAGGCTTGTACCTTTGTTTGACATTTAGCACATATGGGGCTTCCTCAGCACAGACTGTGGAGAACTTTATGCAAGATGTGGGCTTCTCTCTCTGCAGTCCCCTTCCTCTGGAAGCTGTGGAGACCTGAGCTGTAGAGTCCTGTCAAATCATAAGCAATGAGTAAGGAGACAAACTAACCCTGCACAGAGCACCAAAGCCTTCCAGTGCAGCTCAGCCTGAGGGAAAGGCAGAGATCTGTAGTCATTCTGGTTTTTTTTAAACTAAATTGTTTGAGCCATCCATACTCCTTCCATTTGTTGGTCTCAGCTGAGGAAGACAGGAAGAGTAGAAGAGGATTTTTTTTAATCACAAATGCTTTTTCCCTAAAGACCAAAAGCATATATTTGATTTAATGGACTCTTACCATTAATCATAAAGGAGCCAGGATAGATGCAAGAGAAGTTAAGTTTTCCTCATTGTGTATAAACTTTCTCCATCTCTTTTCAAGAGTTTCACATGAGGATGATAAAGCCATCTAACCTAACAAAAGACCTGGCTTGAATCCTGGACCAGAATTCACATACACATTAACTTCTGCTTTTGGCATCCAAATATGATTAACTCCTTTTCTGTCTATTTTCACATGCTCCTCCTTTAAGATGGTTGAAAAAACACTTAATGTTTAGTTATAAGTACAGAAATGGGGATAAATTTTTAATACATGTCTCTCTTTATCATGACCTGCTAGGATCCAGAGATGACTGTTTCTCAGTATTGTCATTCCCATTCTGACACATAAAATTCTGTCCATGCCAAAGGCACTGAACTTTATATTATGGATTCTACTATGTAGGAAGCACTAAGACACAGTATGACAGGATGCTCAGCCCTTTATGGGGCTCTGGTCTTTACCGTGGAAGTCTGGCACATTAGACACTTCAGTTTACTTTTTCTACCATCTCTGAAAATAAAGCCTTCACAACCTTGCATTGCTGAAAAAGAGATGATTGCATGCTATTCCTCATAATTCTAATGACAATCAAGACTGAAATCAAAGATATGAAATTATGTAAAATTTAGACAGACTCACAAAGGACATGATTTTCAGGAAAAAGGTGAATGAATATTTTAAATCCCCAGTCTCGAATTCAATCAGTATTATTTCTGTAGGTAATAAAAGCTCAAGACATCTCACAGATGGATAAGAAGTCACATCTAAGCCTTCACCTTTCCCACTCTCTCTGACAAATTCTAGCTGGATTGCCTTTCCAGATGAATTCTCGCACTCTAATTCCCTGTGGGAATTTGTCCCTCTCTGAAAGTACTAAGAGTGTATAAACATCAGCATTCACCGAAGAACCAGAGAAATACCAGGTCCAATACATCTCTTACAGAGTAAAGGTGTGTGGCTAAGGGTTGTTTGTGCTTGAGTTGGGTGGGGTGCCTGCCTGAATTTGGGTCTCCTGAACTCTGCCCCTGTCGGTAGATACTGTAAAACAACAGATTTTCCCTCATTCAGAGTTACTTCTGTGTGCTTGCACAGTGTGCATGACGAAGTAGGGCTTGCAGGCAATTATGTTTCTAGGGTATATAATCATGTCACAAAAAGTATAATTTTCTTTATTGTGTGATTTCCTGAGCTGCTTTGCCCTGCCTGTGACATCCAGAGAGAAACTAGGGCTGGAGAGTTTTTCCTGAAAGCTTAGGAGTGCCAGCTGTTGTTTGTGTTCCTGTGCATATATCTGTGGTGAAATTGAAGATCACGCAGGAGATGAAAGTTTTAAGTCCACCAGTGGGAAATAGCTGGCAGTACTCTGTGCATCAGAGCTGCAAGTTACTTTCCAAAGAATGCCACCTACCTGTCCTGAGACCTCTACGGATATAACATGTCGTGCAAGACTGATTTGTTCCCACATCTTTTGGACTGCAGCTATGCAAGCTCTAGGGCAGGGACGCCCCCAGCACCCCCACCCCCCTCTCTGCAGCTCTGTGCAGTGCCTGGGACTCCGGCTCTATTACAATGCAAGCACTAATTAACAGCCCAAGCAGGTTTTTTGAAACGGCTGCCAAGCCAAGCTCTCTGCCTTGAACTGAATCGCTCGTCCTGCTTAGCTGTTTAAGTTCATCATTTACTGTAATGTACTAAGTTATATCATAGAAATTTTGAGAGGTATGACTCCACTCCACCAGTTACTTTTGAACAATAACAAGTCATCATATGCTTGTCCCTAAGCTCTGGTGAGCTTTGAACTTTAATAAATGATTAATCCTATTTAGAAGTAACTTAGCACTGCCTTAACTGCATCTTTCCATGAAGTGTCACTTTGACATCCTCTGTTGTGTGCATTCATTGCAACTTTCACACGCTGTAAATTAAGAACATTTACACATGCAATTAGTGTTAAATAAACGCTTGAAGAACTCCTTGGGGATTAAGCAATTAGATGGCATCATGGAGTACCCTTTGTACTCAAAGCTTATGAAGAAAATCATCTACCCGTTCTGCACAAATTGCATACTGGGGTAACCATTGTGCTGGCAGGAAGTGCTCGGATGAATTGCCAAATGCAGCCTTGAGTTCATACACACTGACTTCTCCCTGCTGTCTGGTCCCTCCCTCTTCTTTAGAAGGGAAATTAATATAGACAAATTTGTGACCAGGATAGTTCTTTATTATTAAATTACCCTCTCCATTAAAAAAAACCCATAGGATTTAAGAAATTGAATTCTTAAAGCCAAGTTAAATTAATAATAAAAAACTCTGTCTAGATAAAATACAGCTATGTGCACACAGGCCAGTGATAATATAAAGACTTAATCCTTTTGCATCCTAACCTTTATTTTACAGTACATGAAAACTGTAGTCAGCTACTGCGGCAAAGCATGCAAACAGTCTTAGATAATACTTGGCACACTTGAGCACCTTGTAAATGGAAGCACGTATTTTATACATACACTCTGCACACACACCTAAAGCTTGCTGAAAATAACAGCAATCCTTTGCTGTGCTATGTGTATGATTCCTACATACCAAAATGTTTGGTTATACACCAAAATGTAGGTGTTGGAAGGAAAAAGGACAATGAATTATGATGCCTGGAAGTTCAAGGCTAAAGTGAATCACACTCTTATTAATACTCATCATTCACAGGCAATCTGGAGAAGAGGGGACACCTCACCTTGATGAAACTGTACCTAATTCATGGAATTAGATACAAACAAGCAAGAGGTGGGCACAAAACCCCAACCCAAACCATCAGAAAAATCAGTTACACTGAGGGCATTTAAGGCAGCAAAACGACATCCCCCGACGCTGACACCAGGACATGCCCCCCCCACCCCCACCCCTGACCCCTCCCCTCTTAGGGCACTGTGTCCTCCGTCCCACCAAGAGGGTGAAGGACACAAAAACTGCTCACAGAGGTCATCCCCACAGCCTTGCACCCTCCTTACAAAGAAGCCCATTGTAACCAAAGAGCTTCCCGAAGCTGGTTAATGCTGGCATACAAAGAAGGTGGTGTACGAGGTGAACTAGTTGGGGCTGAGTTTCGCGGCAGAAGAGAAGACCCTGTTTGCAGGAGAGTGGGATTTTTAAGTGCC
>VXBX01000010.1:581063-651312 GCA_013400415.1 Scytalopus superciliaris
TTAAAAAAAAAAAAAAAAAAATCGGAACAAGGAAAAAAACCTAAAAACGCAGCAAACCACCAAACTCCAAACAACATAAAACAGCTGCAGGGAAGTTGTTTTTCCACTTGATGCAGCCCGTGGAAGTTGTTTAAAAGGTAACCCTGTGGATGCGAAGTCACCCGCCGTGATCGGCGAAATCCCAATCCCGGGCTGCCAGCGCCACCTTCTTGCCAAGGAGTCCAGTGGCAGCGGGGGAACCGGCTGCCAGGCACAGCACATAACTCATGGGAACCATTTAAAATTAGACTTAGTCCACCCTCCTCATGGGAAAAAAAAAAAAAAAAAAAGTGTTTACTTCTGTTATTCTCTTTAATGTAAGTAACAAAATATTTTCACAATAACTTTGTTCAAATAGAAGCAAAATGTTTCTCTCATACAAGTAATTTTTCTATATGTAAACATCACTACAGCAGCACTTAAAAAACCCAAGGTATTAGGGGGTGTTGAAAATGTTGTAATAGTATTTCTGTCTGGTAGAATAAATATATGGGGGATATAGTGTTTTATAATCTTCTTTACTTAGAATCAGCTATTCAATGCACTGATAAATTGGTGAAGGGGATACCAAAAGAGCCATCGGCTCCCTGGAAGAGGTGCTAAGCTCCTCTCTCATGAATGCTTCAACCCAACAAGGAGCCTGTGGGGAAACGCACCTATTCTTTCTGTGTCCAGAGGCTCATCTCATCGCTGAGGCTGGTGATTTTGTCTGTGTGAAATGAACTAGCAACATTAAAAAAGGGAAAAATAATAATAATAAAAAAATAATAAAAAAAAACCCACCAAACCAACAAAACATCTCTTGAAGAGTTTCCGAGTGATGAAGTGCACCAAATGGAATGCTCTGGTGAGTTACAGCAACAGCACTGAGTTGGCATCAGAACAGGGAAAGACTATTTTGTTGTCTCAAATATGATATGAAAAGACAGTCCTTAGCATGTGAGAATAACTCTTGAGCCTCTCCCGTTTACTTCTCTGAAGCAACTATCACCAAGGAGTTCCTCTGATGCCATTTACGATTAAACAAATAATCTAATTCCTTGAACTATTTTGGATTCTCTGGTCATGCAGTCCATATACCATCAGTGTAACTTCACTACAGTCACCAGATTGCATGAGTAATAAGAGCCTACACATTTTCATACATCTCTTTTTCCAGTTTCTACCTGTGATGGATGTGGAAACAAGAAGGTCCCAATGGGAAACACTAAGTATTTCTGTTTCAAGTGTAACTAATGAGGAAACATACTACAAAGATACTTTCTTTTACAATACAGTTCTGCATCAGATGATTTAGATAAATATTGCTGAATAGTCATTCAAAAAATAAGGCTCTGAACCTTTCATGACTTGCTGTTCCCACTTCTATCCTCAGGATTGTAGGGGAGAGCAATAACTGCAAAAGGATGTGACCTTTCAATTGCATGCAGGAATCTGGAGCTTGCCTGTCCTAACTGCATGGATTTCAGACATTTCACAAACAAGAAAGAGAAGAAGCAGAATTAAAAGGAAGCACGTGTTGATCCACATGCAGATCAAGAAAAATATATATTTTCCAGCACAGATAAAGAAGTTTGCATTGAAATTCATGGCAGAGTTGGTGTTAAAATCTGTCTCTCGCCTATCTACCAAACTCACATCATCTCCCTATGAACTGAAGCAACTTCAGCAAAACTGTTACTGTGAGCTCTCTGCCTTCTGTTCTTAGAACCCACTGAGAATGCAGCCATATTGTCAGTGTTAGATTTTTATATGTATGAAACTTGCATATACATTCACACACCTCTGCAACTAGTTGTTTTCTACAGAGGGAGAAAAATGCAGATGGGAAAATAAAAAGGCAAAGCTAGAGGACACTTCAAGAAACACAAAAACAACAGCTGAGAATTTGTCAAATGAAAAAAAGAGTATTTTCAGCTTTTGAAAACTCTTGAAAATGTTGATTATTGTGAAATATGACTGTATTTCACATCCCCGGCCTTGATCTCAGGAACATTCAGTCCTAATAGATTTAACTGCTTTAGAAGGAGTATCAGTTAAGCTCTCCAGCAAGCGTACATGTGCGCCTTCCCTGGGATTCCTCAGCAACTGGCTGCAATACACACTTCCCTTGCGTAACATGGACTAGGAGCAGTCACAATACGATGGCCAAAGTAAATTCACGCAGTACAACCTGGAACAGCACAGCTAGATCCGGTGTTGCTCCAAGAGCAGAGCAGCACTGATGCTCGTAATGAGTGGTGGGACTGGAAGAAGGCACCAACTTTCCTTTCTGCCAGTCCTGCTCTCACTCCCTGTTCACTGCAAATCACCCTTGCCATCTCTGGGGGAGACATCCCTGGAGGGATTTACACCCTTGAGGAGTTCTGTTTCCCTACCCGGAGAGCTGCTCCCATGGCTAAAACTGAAGCCTGCTTCAACCCTGCCCATTTCCTGTTTAAAGCCTGTATATGTACATATATCAGTATAATATGTATATATATATTTAATATCAATTACAGGGAAGACAGGGCAGTCTTTCAAACTTCCAATATGTCAACATACTGTACAAACAGGAAGAAGCACTGCAGCAACAGGTCATTAAAAAGACTGCATACTAACCAAGAACCAGGAGAGTCATCTAAAAAATAAAGAGGAAAAGAAAAAAAAATAAATCAGGTCTTTTCTACTATGGATGGCATACCCTAAATATCACATATTTCATACCCCCACAGAAGAGAGATGCATGTTTCAGTGAACTACTCAAGCAAACAGTGTTATAAATAATAACATACTTTATAACTGCCTTTTTCCATAACACATCACTTAATTGTCTCTGCTCTTTTGCTCTCTCCTCAATAGGCACAATACACCACAGAGGGTGAGGAGAGATGCTTAGAAAGTGGTTTTCTCTCCTTTGGTAGAAGCCTTTCCTTGACAGAGGCAACATGAAAGCAGCAGTTTGTCTTTCCCTTCTTGCTGGTTTTAATCCCTTCCTTTTGCTGCCTTCTACCTTTAAATGACAGTATAAGGAAAGTCCCAACAGATTAGTTTCTGGAGAAGCTGAGGTGGGATAGTCAAGATTGGCTGCCAGCTAGCGGGAATCCAATGTGGGTAAAAGAAAAACAAGCCAAAACCAAGCACTCCTAACCCCCTTCCCCCCCCCAAAAAAATCCCCCCCCACCAAATAGGACTCTGACACACCCAAGTTCTTGTTCATAACAAAAAGTACCCATTACAAGATAGGAAAAGCCCAGCATGTGTAGTATTGCTGTTAGCAGTCTCTTCTAGAGAGGATCTTTATTAGTATTTCCTATCCAAGCAACCAGCTGAAGCTGCTATATGCCAGTAACACCTGAATGACAGCTCTATTTATTTTTCAATTTTTTTAAAAGTGAAATGAAACCCACCCTACTTCCCCCAAGTATTCACCATTTTATAATCCAAGCTGTCCCAGTGCAGCAGTATCCACACAACCAGCTATGTTTTCTAACATCTGCTTTTCATTTACTTAACAGGAAACCAACACAATTTCCATGACAAAGGAGGATTCTGGTGTTATACTCTCATTTATCTGTTACGTGTGTGCTTGGCAGCATTTGATCTTTATTCTCTAGACACTTAAGAAATAATCTAGGAATTACTGCTTCTTGACAATACAAACAAATAAGGCTATCTATAAATAAACCACAGTGAGGGCGGGGAGAGGATTGCTTTGCACCCACAGAGGGACTGCCTCGGGGCTACCTCTCGTTTATTTTTTGTCCACCGCTGGAGATCAGGAGGTCACCCTCCTTTCTGAGCCCTTTTGTGCAAGCCTGTGGTTGGGGAAGAGGGGCCCCACACAAAGCACTTCTGAAGAAACTGGTTGGATTTTCCTCCCCTGCTTCTTGCCAGTCTCTCTGACAAGGAGCTGGGTTTTGGTGGGACCAGGGAAGGTGTCATCTCAGGGGGCAGCACGGTCCCTGCAACCCCCTCCCTGTTCCTGTGGTACTGGCAGGCAGGACTTACTCGCCCAGCGCTGCACAGAGAAGGGAGGAAAAGGGTTTGTGTGAGCCATTTAGCTTTAACTCCACCCTACCAATTTCAGTTTGAAAACCCAGGAAGTGTGATATTCTTTAAATGAATTGCAGGCACAAAACCATTGTTTACTTTCTGCTATATTCATATAGGGCATTTTCACTAGTACCCACCACAATGCTGCCTAACTTTTTTTCTTTCTTTCCTCTTTTTTTTCTTTTTTTCCCCCCTACTTCTTTTAAATTTCACCATTTGCAGCATCTGCCCCCAACTGTTCTTGTTTGCCTTGGGCTTGATCCAAACAGCTATGGGAGGAAACAGCCAGGACACCTAGTGACTTACATAAAAGTTGAATCAGGGCCATGGGCAGTAATGAATATAATCCACTGAGCCTTTTTTGAAGACTCTGAAATTAATATCGGTCCCTTGATATACATGTTTCTAATATGACAGGTATGTTTTAGAAAGGACAACCTTTATTTTTTCCTCTCTCTTACTTTCTATGTGAAAATGTTGCTCATTATAGAAACATTTATAAAGAAACCTTCAGATTCCAATAAAGAGAAGTTTTATAGGGAGATAATGTTGAGATAGAAAATAAAAGACACAAGTTAAAATTGTTCCAGTTTAAAATCTTCAATGCTAAATTATGAGACTGACCCATTGCAGGTGGGATTTCTTGGAAGCCAAGAGCACAAATCAGATCAATGCGTGTTCCAAAGTCATTTGTAGACAGATGCAATTAAAATAAAATGGCATAATGCCTACCTCCCAATACATCCCGAGACTGGAGGTGTCTCCTATTTCTATACAGTTAATAGAATTAGGAGCCTCAGTATAGAAGCTAAAGCAGCTTTTGAACAAGGAGGCACAACGGACATAAGCGTGTTCAGCATGCAGCTACTTGAAACTGCCCAAGAGAAAACACTAAATGCAAGGCATTGCCCCAGTTATTTACCCCTCACAGGGTTTCTGCCCATCACTCCTTGCTACAAGCAAGGCTATCTTTCCCTGTTTGAAAGATAAGCAGTCTGGGATGCCACTTCACAGAAGACTTTGCTTTGTTTTTCAAAGACTCAAGAGGTTAGCTTTTTAAGTGACATTTGGTACCACAAGTTTTGTTTAATGTAATAACTCAGTGGTTGAAGCATTACCCTGGGAAGTGGGAACCTGGAATCTAACTCCCTTTCAGCTTGGGGTTGTCCAAATATGTGAGCCATCAAAAACTGGCCAGAGAGATTATATGCCCAAAAGACTACTATCCAGACACAGACCAACAATAGCTCTATTTTTATACACACACTTATTTATATTCATCTTACTTCAGCTTATTTCCTTATTAAAAAAAGCTATTTTTGCCCTAACAGACCTGTTTGAGGTTTGCCAAACCATAACAATTGAACTTTTTTAGAGCAGAGATTTGAAGCCAGAGGGGGTCTTAAAAAAAAAAAATAAAAAATTACAAGAAACTCCACATTAAGTAAGCTCCCTAAAAATAGAGAAACAAAAGGCTTAATCAAATTGGGCCAGTTAAAAAAAAGCCTGCATTGGCTCAAGGAATTAACCTCACCCTTTAAGGGTGAAAACAAACAAAAATTCATTCAGGATTTGTACCAATATCCAGTTAATAGAAGGAGAAGAAAAAAAGCAGAAAGAATAGCTAAAAGTGTTGTTTCCTCCTTCTGTGGTTGTTAATCACAGGAGCAACCTCACTACACTTTCTGAGTATTCCTATTATAAGTCCTCAATATTGTAAATAAACTATGCATAGTTTGGCCAAAGATATCCGGAGAAAAAAACTCCAGTCCTTGTAAGCATACATGTTAGTATTTGTGCCTTTATTGGCATGCCTATCATGTTAAAAATACACCCAAGCACACAGTACTTTGTGGGGAGAACAGCAGCAAACACCTAGAAAAGGTTAAAATAGTATGGCCAAGTGAAAAATGAAAGAAAAAAACTCTAACCTCTTTTGGTAGTTTCTTTGTATTTTTATACATCCTTTTTATTAGCTAAAGTAATATTCAGCATTTTAAATATGCCATGCAGAAAGAATTAGGTGGAAAGTCACAGTACCTGAGAGGCAGTTTTTTATTTAAAGAGTCTATTATTTATGGGAAATATTATACTTTTTATTGCCCACACAGAAAATTTTAACAACATGTGCAGCTTTAGGTGAATTCAAGTCAAGATATTTCTTCTGTAGAGAAGCAACAATTTATTCAGGGTTAGTTCAACAGTACTTTGCCCTTGACTGAGATTCTCTAAGGATTCGTGGAAAGCTATGGATTGAATATCTTTCTGTTCACCACCATGGGCTGGCTCCATACAAGATTTCACATCCAGTGACCCCCAGAGTCTTCCCTTTAGCTGAATAATAAGTAGTTGATGATGGAAATCTTATGGGCCTAGTATGTTATGGGAAATGTAGTTCAGCTGTGAAGAGCGAGCCACAGAAAGTGACTTCCAGCTAGCACTTCAGTCTCCAAGCTTGTTTTCCCTTCTCTCAAGCCTCACACATCTCAGCCATTTTTCACCTGACTAAATGAGTTTTCACGTATGAGTAAAAGTATTAAAAAACCTCACTAGTTTAAAAATTAGTCTATGTGTATTGACTACTCTTCTAACCCAAGCTGCATCTTCTTACTGTGGCCACTTCTAATAGTCTGTGCAGAGTACAGCTGCAGATCTTGGTCTGAGAAACAACAACAGCAATTTACATCATTATTTCTGACTTATACCAGCCTTATGATCTTTGTGCTCGTTGGCTCCATACAAGTGCTGCTATTAGCAGCAATCCTGCAGTGCAATTGACCCTTAGGACCTTGTGAATGGGAATTCCTGCTAGAGTTACTAATTGAAGGTAAAGCAGGAGGAATTTATTCAACTGGTTCCTCCAGATACCAATACTTGTGTTTTCACAGAGTAGATAAGTTCTACTAGATCTACTCTAATAACTAGAAACTTAGAATAAAAACAAGCCTAGAGTATCATTCTATTATCCTGTCTCTGTCCACTGCCAAAGCAAGCATTACATCACTGGCTATGGGTGCATGTGCACTCACCCTCCACAGGCATGGGAGGCACAAATATGCCTTTATATAGAGAATGCATGAACATATGTATGTGTGTATAGAAAACCATCTCAACATGTGGCACTAAGACAGCTTTTCCTGCAATCTAACTATGGTAACGAATGTATCATAACTCCATCAAAAATTTCTGCTTTCAGACTCATGGAAAATGTTGTTATATTTGGCTTATGTCAAAGAAAAGCAGAATGATAAAAGAGTGGGTACATGAGGGTCAAAGTTCACCTGCATTTTCATCTGTACACATCTTTTGAGATCTCTCTAGGCTCTGTTTACCTTCATAGGCTCAAGAAGCATATTTCACATTTACAGTGTTTTATCATACTGCAGATGTAGAGAACCCACCTAGGAGTGTGCAGTTCATATATTTTATACACATATGCTAAGTATAAAAATCTACAATTTGATTCTATGGTCTGTATACATATTCATCAGTCAGAATGCAAAAGCAGCAATTTTGAACAAATTATATAGAAAACTTTATATTTTGCTTTATTTTTTTACCATTCTTTATCCATGCTCAAAGGAAAGAACTTAATTCTAAAAGTGAAATTACCCATAGCTTTTCACTTAGCTGCCATAAGAATTCCAACAATTAACAGAAATAGCTTTCTAATCTATCCTGTCACCCATATTCGCAAAGATACCTCAATAGTGTAGAGTAGAAAACACATGTAAAGGGCAGACAGCCTTAAGAAAATGGGAAATCTCATGTGCAAGGTCTTTGTTCATTATGATGCTTTCTCCAAAACAAACTCCCAAGAAACTCCAGTACAATGTTTTTGTTTCTGAATTATATGCCGCTCCTTCACCCAACTGTTTAGCCAGACTCTGCCATCCTTTCACAAATCCAAAATACTAAACACAAAAGCTTAACAAGACAGAAAACTTACATCCAAATATTCCAGAATCTAGGGAAGTAAAATTATGAGATGTGTACTTCATAACATGGGCTAGAACACTCTCCTTGCTTGTCTCAGAATACCTTACTTTTATAAATATGCTTCCTCCTACTCCTGCTAAAAAGTCCCAAGACAAGCGCTTTCAGGGTTTTGTTTGTTTGTTTGTTTGGGGTTTTTTTGTTGTTGTTTTGGTTTGTGGGTTTTTTGTTTGGTTGGGGGTTTTTTTCCGGTGTTTTTTTGTTTTGTTTTGGTTTTTTGTTTGTTTGTTTGTTTTTTGTTTTTGTGGTGTTGTTTGGGTTTTTTTTATTGTTGTTTTTTTTTTCATTACTAAATGCTAGCAGTGAAAGAACTGGCTTAGGTCTCAGCTGTTGTCCCATCCTGTCTCCGTCCTGGATATCCAAACTGGATATACTCCATCTTACCCAGTGTCATTTTACTTCCCCCACTCCCTTCCAAGAAAAGGCTATTTATGTTTACAATTGATCCAGCCATCCTGTGAGCACTTGGGAGGGGTGGCAGCGCAGATTTAGATGAGGTGGATCCCTTCCTGAAATCCCTCATGAGATTCCTGAACCTCCTTAGAGTCAGCTTCTAGCAGGAAGAAAGGGTGTGTAAATTTGAGGAGAGGCACCCATGAAGAAAGGTCTGTTACCCTCTTTGTAATCTATACTGCCTTGCATTTTCAACAGACCATGCTCTAGATGCATTATGGTGTCTAAAAACCATCCAGAGGAGCAGCAGAATATTTTCGTAATATATGAAAACCTTCCAGTCGTGAAGAGCTACTCTCTTTTTCACCTCATTGTGTCTTTCTATAGGGATTAGGGAACAGAGGGCGTTACTCAGGGATAGAATAGCAGAGAAGCTACAAAATACTTCCTTTCTCTACAAGGTTCCTGTTTGAAACAGGGCATGCACTAACTTAGAGGGGAGCATTTCTAGTCCTGCTGTCAGCTGAAGTCACTGATAGAAGCTTCTCTACTCTGAGACTCAGTTTCCTCCCTGTGGAATGCTGATGAACTACAAACACAATACTTTCACTGTGAGGTGTGATGCAGTTAAGCAGTTCATGTGAGGATCCAAAACTTCCTTGGAGTTTCAGACACCTGTCTATTCTATGAAGGTTGTTTCAGAGGGAAACAAAAAAAAGTCATATGTGAGACTGTAATACTACTACTAATAATAATTAGTAATTAGTGTTTATGAAACTTCAAGAGTAGAGAAGAATAAACCAGTCATTAATCACAGCTAGCACCTTCTTCCATATCCACAGACCTATACAAACAGTACATCCTTGATATGCTTTATCATCAAATCACATACACATTTTCATGCTTTCTACCCCTTGGGCAAGACTACAGCAGGGTCACTAATTCTTCAGTTTTAAATCCTAGTCTGAGCATCCACTTTTATAAGCAAAAATCCACAGGTAGTGTCTGGCACAATGGAGTAGGTGCACAGATTCAGATGGTGCAATAACCTGATCAGCACTAACCTTCCTGCTAAGTCCTTGTGTCAGGTAAGGAGGAAGATTTGTTATGGCCTCTGGCAAAGAAGAGTGCTTTGATGAATCACCTTCAACAAAGGAGACACTGACTTTCAGTCTGAAGTAGGATATCCCTGCATTCATGCTAAGGTTTGGGCATTTCTCCTGTGGCTAGTACAAAAATGTTTCTGCACAGGGGCTACATTCCTATAATTGTCAGTGGAATTTCAGTCTCCTTAATCCAGAACCGAGTTTGGCCCACAGAGTGCAAAAATAAATTTGTTCTTCCAGCTTTCAGCGGCATACCAGCCACCAAAAAAACCGGTTCCTATTAATGATTAAATGGGAAACTTTACAGTTCTTCTCCTGTGCAGGTCTTTGCAGATCTTTTTGGCATGACATTGAAAAAATAGTAATAATAATAAAAAAGTAACTGCAGCTGCTTTTCCTTTAGACTGGGAACTGTATTTTCAGTTAGTAATGCTTACACATTTGGATTGGAAAAAAAGCTGAAACAGATTTTCACTCCAGCAATTGAGTCAATATGCAACATGCTCCTGCTTGTTTGGAAGAAATAAGTATGCAAAAAACCTACACAGAGAGATTGCAGGGGTAATGAATGCCTATAGAATCTGCCAGGGGGTGGATAGTGGTTAACAAAGCTCACCTGCAAACTATTTTGTATGCCAGTTCTATCACTTTAGTCTTTGGATCAAGCTCTAAGGCTGCATCCTGAACTGCAGCGCCTTGTTGGTCCAGGAACACAGCACTCTCAAATGCAGTATTGGCACAACTTACAAAGGTGTTCAAAGCTTTGATAATACTAAACCAGGTGTAACATTAAAGAATAATTTGATGGAGCAACCATGTCTCCTTGGAACAGTTCAGCTAGGACTGCTGTGCCAGTCAGGAATCACACATATTTATATGCAAACTGACAGAGCTGTGCTGGCAGATATCCCTGGTGCAGAGCTGGCCTCAAAGGAGATGAGGACAACTGAGAGGGAAGTTTACACCTGAAAATGGTCCAGCATTAAGTACAGTGATTTTACAGTGCAAAATCTCAAGTGTTTTGTCTATTCTACTCAAGGAACCTCAAGAGCACCAAAAGCACTGGGGACAAGTGGCAGGACAGAGTTAACCTTTCATATAGCTAAACCTACGCCCTGCTCTAAATATGTGCCATGTCTTACTGTCTGGTGGGTGTTGCCTGACCTATGCTGTTCCTTGGAGGTTGCCCAAGGACTTCCTAGGAGACTGCCAGTTGGCACAGATCAAAATCATGCCAGGAAACATGCAAACAATTAGAACAGTATAGGGCATCTGCAAAAGAGTGCTCAAGGCTATGAGCAGGACCTGTTGAGTTTCCTAGTTCAGATTTAGCCTTTCCAAGCACCACTGTAATAAGTACATGAACACAAAGTAGTACACAGTTTATCTTGGAGATCTACAGGAAGTGTAGCTCACACTTGGTTCTTAGACACCTCTGTACATCCAATAGCTCAAAGTCCAGTGAGCACTGCACTGGAATTCAACATGATGAGTGAACTATTTCAGACTATTTTTCTGTTGCTGTACAGACATAGATAAAATACATGAAAACAGCAGTGAAGTACATGCTGTCTGAGATACCTTATGATAAATAATTTACTTTGCAAATAATGTTTCAAACACCCTATTAATTCAGATGCTACAAGAAATGCGACATTATCAGCTGCTCTTTCTCCAAAAAAAGTATTTTTCAAACACATTTCTTCCTCTTTCATGGGTTTAATGAAAATGTATTTATATATATATATATATAATCATATACTTTCCACAGAACAAAATGCTTTGGGATGAAGGATTTTTAGACCTAGCAAATCTCACCTGCAGGTGAATACGGTCCTAGCAAGCAGTGAGAGCAATAGGTGGGATGAGGATTTTCACAGAATTTAGCAGGCTGGGGACACGACCAGCTGACTGCTCATATCCAGGAAAGAGTCTGACTTCAGAATTACACACAGGTCTCCACACTCATTGCATTTAGTTCTCAGCTTCCAAGACATACCAGCTACATACTGTAGCACAGAAATACAAGTATTCTGTCACCTGCTGAGTTCATTTAACCTCTTACTGAAAAATTATCACTACCTGGGTGTCAGAGCTTGTAAACTGTGCTTCTCTAAGCCAAAAAGATAACTTTGTCACTTAAAAGCACAGGCTGCAGATGTAGAGCACTTCTCAGAAAACAGAGAAACATAAAAAACAACTAGGGCAGATTTCTGTTCAACTGCTTCAAGCCTTCAGTCAAAGCAGAGCAACTAAGGACTTACATCAGACCAGTAAGTTCTAGTAAATTTTTAATATCCCAGTCTCTAAGGACAGGAATTTCACTAATTATCCCAATTATCCAAGATGCTTGTTCTCTACTAAGTTACATAACTTCTGATTAACTAACAGCTTTCAAAGACAACCCTTAAAGACAAGGTTTTCTGCCTAACTTCTGTAGATATTTTTTACTGTGACAGAGTCTAGAATTACTTTCTCCTTGTAGTTCCACAAATAAAATTTGAATTATATTAGAATGCTTTGATCCTCTTGAATTGAAAAAGTAAGATAATTAGTACCAGGAAACAGCTTACATTAGTAGTATAGGTCTACAAACATGATACACATGAAATGTAGAACACCATTAACATGGTAGGATAGGAGAAGCAGAAAATGAAGTCAGACCACCACATTGCCCACAGAGCCAAACAATCATAGCAGTATACCATTATAGTCCACTTACACTCTAAATGGAGAAAAATGTTTTGACCTATGGTGCCCCAAAAAGACACAGCAAAAATGAAATCGTGCACTTGTACGTTGATACCAGCTTTCTCAACAAAAAGCAAACAGACATAAAAAACTAACCAACCAACCACAACAACACCCTCCCTCCAAACCAAAAACCCAACAAACAAAACCAAAGCAGTATTTTGTTTGCTTCTTCCTTGCCAGGACTTGAAAGCCACAAATGGTGATATTTGAGTTTCCCAGCTACCTCTGATTTTCCAGTGATAGAAATAACAAAGGGATAGGAAAATGTTGTAGCATACAGCTGCACTGTGCTCCTTTTTTCCCATTATATCACAATAATTTGCAACAGCTTTATACTTTCAACTAATAAAAAAGCATAACATGTAGATACAATGTGAAGGATCCTGATTTATAACCCCCTTCACCACACGGTAGGTTTTTCAGCAATTCCTGACTCTTTTAAGCATGCATAAACAATCATACAAGGCTGTAGGGTGCATCTTACCTCCCCACCGTTTTCACTGCAGACCTTTAGCATCACTGCTGCCTTACTAGAAATGCTGGAGCAAGGGAAGAATAATTTGAACATGAGGAACAACAGCCGGTAGGACACCTTCTAAAAAGTGTAATGGCTTCTCTCACACAGTTTTGCAGATTTACACATTTGTAAGCCATTACCAGTTGATGAGGTAGCACCCACTTTGCACTCACTTTGAGCAAGTGTAAATGACTATGCAAGGTAAAAGACATTGGAGGAGGAGGTGGTCTCAACCCAGGTGTTTCAAATGCTTAATTACTACAAGACTATAATTCCTCTGTTCCGCCTTAAGGATCACACCAACTATAAATTTTGATATTTAAAACCAGAATTGAATTATTTGCAACACAGAAGATGTTGAAGTATGAACCATCAGAGAAATACTTATTTAAATGTATATTAAGACATATTAAAATCGTTACTTCTGTTAACACACTACTTAGGAGCCCTAATGACTGTATGTTCATCCAGTCCTTCTGAGAAAGATCTCAGGACACCAAATTAGCAGAACACTAACCTGGAGGGGGGGGAGGGGGAAACAAGGACAAGAAAAACAAAAAAACCCAAACAAACAAAAAGCCCTAAAAAAGCCCCAACAAATACTTTTCTTCTGAAAAAAAAACCTGAATCAGTTCATCGAGGGATTAGTGAAAAAACACACGAAGCTAAGGGGACTGAAAGCCTGACTATCGGGTCAGAGGGAGTCACGTATCTGTGCTCTCATTAGAGCACCCCGAAGTCCAGCAGAAGGTTGGGAGCACTGAAGTGATGAAGCTACCACAACAGGCAATTATCTTGATGTAAGACAGGTATTATCCCAATTTTCAACCTGATCCTTGCTTATTTATTCATAACCCCAGTGCAGAGATACAGGTCTTTCTGTGCTAGAGTGCACTGTCAGTGCTGTGCACTTGGATATCTCAGGTGATGCACAGAAAAACAGCATACTGAGGGATCTGAAGGTTTAAACTGGGCATGAACAGAACGACATGAACACTTTTGCTGTCAGACATGTGGGGATCTGGTGTTTCACCTACGGTTAGTTTATACCAGCTCTTCAGCTGAGCCCTGCCCCTGTCCCCAGCTCCTCAGCCCTGCCACCATGTCCTGTGTGTCAGTGTGGCTCTTTGGGTGGCTTTGCAGTAAACTTTGTGGCAGAAGATGGGGTGCTTCTTTTGAAAGTCATGCTGTGTCATGCTCATTTAAGTAAGGGTATTTGAAACTATAATCTCATAAAACAACAATTCTCCAAAGATATTCCTTGTCTACCCTAGGAGCCTGGTTATCCATTGCTTTTCGACTTGGGAACTCTTGAATGAAATACAAGGTTAAAAAAAAAAAAAAGAATGTCATCAATTAATACACAGGTAACATAGGTGCAAATAAGGGCACCAGGAACAGGACAATGGTTAAGCTGTTTCATTGAATTTCATGGTTTTCTCTTGTAATTTTTACATGCTGTGGACTTCAAACATTCTCTAAGCAGTGTCTCTGTTTTCCTATGAAGACAGCAGGGTCAGGCCCCGCTCCTGACCAGGATCATCACAGAGGACATGGAAAATGGGAAGGAAGTTTTCTCCAGGGAAGTGTAAAAATTATCCATGGTACTGTACCAAACAGAAAGTCCATGGAGCTTCTCTGGACCAATGGCTACACAGCTGAAGGTCTTTCTGGCTGGTTTGGAGACATTTCCTTTGAACTACTACTTATATTGTTTTATCACTTGTCCACAAAAATTCACTTATGACTGAAATTTGGCACTCTAAGATATGAAACAGAAGTGTGAAAAGTTTCATCAAAATCCCTTAAAATAAAAAAGACAGGAAAAAGAAAAGGTAAATATATTGCATTTAATTTTAAGCTAAACATGCACAAAGGAAAACAAACAGGCTTCCCAATTTGAACAGTTTTCCCTCCCTCATGCTTGTCTGACTTAAACAAGCTCTTATTTAAAACATATTTTCCAGACCCTTAAGACCTTTGCTTGAATTAGGCATTTCTGGAATTTCTGATTTAAAATTGAAATGACTGAGTAGCAAATACAGCAGAATAAGAACACAAGCCCTGTGCTTTTTATTTATAGAATGATTTATTACATATATCAATACTAAAATCTCTCCATAAAGCTTAACTAAGGATTGAAATAATAATACAGGTAAGATTACCTCCCCACTGAATTATTCTGTTGGTTTTGGGTTATGGCAGCCTGTGGCACATCATAAGAGCAATGCTCCATTTTGTCATTAAACAGCCAGAGTGTTCCTTTGGGCCACAAGTCACTAATGTATATAACTGTGTGGCTAACTTCAGTTATGCAACTAATTAAATCAGTATCACACACCTTATGTTAGCGAAGAGCTCAAACATTTTTCCAGACTTGAACTGATCTCAGCTTTATGAAAAGTTTCTTCTTTAATGGACTTCCAGATCCACCATAACAGGAGAGTACTAGGCATACTGGGGAATTCCTGAGGCATGAACGGATCTTACAGAAAATGTTACAGAAAAGATAAACCCTAAGAGGCTGCCTCTTCAGGTAAGAAAATTGTATCTAACCATGACCACATTCATTCAAATATCTTGGATTACTGTAAATTTGTGTTTCCTGGCTTTGGTGGGAGTATGACACAAATCCAGCTTTACTTAAACATAGAGCTGATTTTTTCCCCTCCCCTCTTAATTCATTTAACATGTAGTTCCTTTAGTTTCATTATGGAGCAAATTTTGAACGAGTATAAATCCCAGGAGTTTTACTACCTAATTAAAAACATGTTCCTCCTCCACGTATTGATGGGAAACTGATGTCTCAAAGGGTTAATTAACAGTCTTTACACATTCTGTATTTAGCTCAGGGTACAAAGCCAAAAACATAAATAACCTCTTAGACGGAAACAGGAGATGCAGATGGTTTTTAAATTTGGTCCTTAGTGCATTTTACACTAACCAGAAATGTAAACTGTATAAAACCGAAACAATGACTCAGTAACCATACTTAATGCACAGTTATATTTAAAATGTTTTCCCGTTTTGCAACTTCGTATCTTCTAGGCTTCTAAAACAAAAATTGTAATCTTGCTGCAGTCAGAGGTCTATAGAAGGAGCCTTGAGACAGGAGTGCAACAAGGCTCTCGTAACTGAGAGAGACAAATGACAAGTATGAAACTACACTGTTGTGTGCATAACAGATAATCATCTGACAAAAACAAAATTAAACACTGAGGTGACAACAGAAGTTAGCACACTGATTTACCAGCTCTCCATTTACAAAGCAAACACCCTATAAAATAGCACTACTTTGGCATTAACTTTAAATGAAGCAGAATTATATATATATAACTGACACTACCAGCTTAAAACAAAAGAGAGAGAAGACCTTTCTGAGAAGCAAATGCTTAAAAAGTTCCATTATAAAGGCACATGAACTCTTCTCAGCCCACACAAGTCATGCTAGTCCCCCATCACTAGGTCTCACTTACAGAAATATTCTATTGAATCCAAATGGGAAAAGGACCTGGTAAAAGCCAGCATTAATAGAGAGGGCTGAATGAAACCATTGACTGAGGGGCTGCTAATTAGCTAAAAGTGTTTGCAGGTTTGAACTCACGTACAATTGCTATGGGACAGTGGCTGAGAACAAAGCATGAAATTAATGCAGAAGACAACCAGACCATCTCATTCCCTGTTGTTACGAGCTGTTCTGTTCCAACAACTAAGTGGCCTTGGACGTGTCACTGACATTTCTTTCTCACTCTTAATGGGATTTTAACTATCCTCTAAAGGTGCCATGAAAGTGAGTTAATTTTTAACAGGCATTTTGTAAGAGACCCATTTAGTGTAAGTTTACAGATTTGTGGAATGCCAATTACACATGCTCTTCAAGTTAAAGTTGCAATTTAGAACTGCAGTGGTCTTGGACTTAAAATACAAGTATTCTTACAAACCACCGACAGCTAAACTAATACTCCATTTCGGAACTGCAGATCCAGAGAAATTGTCTGTCTTCCCACCTCAGAGCATCTGCCTCTAAAGGGGGCTTCGGTCTGTGGTTTCAAAGCAGAACATAAACAATTCTCTATACCCTTAAAATTGAACAGCTCACTGTTTTTTATGAGCTGACTATTAGACACTGTGGTCCTATTAAGGGTTCATTGCTCATGCTAACAGTTTTGGAAGCACACATCTAATCTATATTCAGTCTTTAACTCCTTCAATAAAGACCCTGAAAACTGGGGTCTGTAGTCTGCCAGTTCCTCTCAGGAGTATGTTTTTGTACTTAGAAGCAAACTGCTTCTAAATCAATTTGACATCTTCAAATGCTTTGTGTAGCTAATGGCTCATCATCGGGAATCTGACACTTAAGAGGAGATTATATGGATAACACCTCAAATGAAAACGGGGAATGCAATAGTCACGTTTTCATGCATTTCCAATTTTGTGCCAAGTACTTTGTGTTCCAACATGAAAGACATATCTTTCAGCAAGAGGCATGCTTCTCTCTCTCTGCAGAGCAGTAGTGGCTTCTTTCTGCTCTATCCAGAAAATGATAAAAGCAAGGCAACATGCCCTAGCTGGAGTCGGTAGTATCCATAGAGAAAGCATTTCTCTGCTTCTTCCAAGAGTAGGAAAGCACTCTGGCAGCACACATTAGGTAACATCAGTCCTGGATCTCATGGCTAAGGTCTAGGCCTCAGTTTCTGTGTAAAACGTGAAGCTGAACCCACCAATAAATATTATTTTCAGCCCCCATGCCTATGATGTGGAGATTCGTGCTGTCTCTACCCTATGGGTATGCTAAAGGAGTACCTGCTGTTTTCCTCCTTTTTCCTTCTCCCACTTCCAGGTGAGAGTCAGAGCTGTCCTGGGGAAGCTCAACTCCCTGCCATCCCTTAGATGGCAAAGCCACCCTGCTTGCAGAAAGTAATGCTGCAGCACTGTAGCAACAACACAGCAAACCATGAAAGAACTCGTAGGAAAAGGGAGATTTTATTTTAAAGCAAAACTGATTTCAGATGTACACTCATACTCCCCCCCACACACACACTCATGAATGCTAAGGCGTGTTGTACATGAGTCTGTCCAGCATACTGATGTTCATCCAGATGCTCATATGCTGATGTCCTATCCAGGCTCTGCAGTGACACAGAGGACCTGTCGACTACCAACTGCTCCTCATGTCTCCTCTTCTTCCGCAGTTGGCAGCCTGGTGCTGATCTTAGATGTGCCTTTTTACACACTTCAGGGGATGACACTGATTAATTTCTCCATCCTGTTCCACCTCTGTGAGTCATCAGGATTTACTCACTCTGTCTCCCAGTCTGGATGTCTTGAAAAGCTACACACATGTGTGATAGGATCCTGATGACCTGCTAATCCTAGCTGTCATTCTTGTAACCCTTCTCCAGCTGTCTTCTCATTCTGACATATCTGCAATCAGCCTTACCCATTTACTCTCCTAAGATGCTCATTTTAACCTTTCTAGTGCAATTCTCCACATTCTCCACCAGCTTTGGTGGGTCATTTCTAAATAGTATGTGGAACTTTTTCTGTTGCAGCCTCTCTAACCAGAATGCTTTGGTCAGCAAGATTCAGCCTCTTTGGTTATATAGAATGCAATGTAACAGAGCCCTGACTGATATTCTGGAAATACCCACAACGGATACAGCCCCAGTAAATTATATCAGCTGGTGATGCTGAACATATTGGAAATGATGAGCAAATTTGATGCACCAGATAGAACAACACCCCATAGCCAGAATAAGAGAATACAGTGAGATCAGAGATAATGAGAAAGGAAAACAGCAAGCACAGTACAGAGCAGGAGTTCTTTCTATTTCAGGTTAGCTCCTGAAAAAGATGGAACAAAGAAGTAAAGTGATACCAGGTGAAGAACAAAGTGTGAGTGAAGGGAAGTTCCTTTCAAGTAGAAATATCTGTGAGCACTCTGAAGGGAAGATGGATTTCTCACTAAGGCAGAGTTTAAAGTGCAAGTTTAAAATAGAAAAGGACTAGGAAACAATGTTTGTGGCAAACAGAAATACAAATTACTGAATATCTTTCATATGACCTTATCTCATACAACTGTTCTTCATCAGAATACCACAATAACAGAGACAGAACCACCAGCTCAGTGCTCAGCACAATGAGGTTTCCAGGACGAGAACTGCTGGAGGCATTTATATAGGCAACCACTCACTATTCCACCTATAGTGACAATCCCCTTATACATATTCTTGTCTGCCAGTAAATGCTCTAGTGACCTCAGTGCACACCTGAAATTTAAAACAAGTGCTTTTCTGAACAGTCGTGGCCTTCAGCACAAGTCAAAGTCCTCTACTGTAATGTGTAGTGCAATATCTAGGTTTTATCTGGGCCTAGGGCTGCTGTAAGATGTATAGAAATAGAATGCTTACAGTGGGGCAAGTGTGACAATTGGTGAGGAAAGGAAAAAGAGGGGAAAAAAGCAAAACGGGAAAAAAGGGAAAGTGAAGTAAAGAAATATGAAAACGAGATAGTGCAGCAGAAAGGTAAGGAACAGAGAACACAAAGAGGGAGAGAATAAGCAGTTCTGTCTCTTAACCCTCTGACATTAACCCTATATTCCACAACTATTACTACATCTCTCAAGTGTCTCACTCGGTTTTCCCCTTATTGCTCTCCTCACTCCCCAGCCACCACTTGAGGCAAATAATTACTTCCTGTTCCCCTCACCTAGTTAGTTTTAGTTGACTTCAGGTTTTCCCAGCCTGTTTAGCTCTCTTGAACCCATCCAACAAAAATACAGGCATATTTATCCAGGATAATATAGACATTTCAGTACTAACTGCTTAATTTCAGGGTTCATTGTTGCTACCCACCAAACCTTATGCATTTCATACTCTAATAACTGAACCATGAAAATTATAGCTAATTTTGAAACACTGCTGGAGATGGATGGGAGAGAGGAGAAAAAGAACCCTGGAATTACAAAATTACTAGCACAGTCTGGTTAGAAAACTGATGATTTTCCACATCTTGCTTTGTAGAAATTATGTGACTTTTTTCTTTGGTTGTCCACTCAGGATTGTTGATTTTGTTCAGCTTGCTGCTTCTTTTCTTTTAATTCCCATCTTTAGCAGTTTGCTTAACTGCTATATCTAGGAACATTTGACAGCCTGAGCAACACAGACAGAAATCTTTTGTGTCTAAAGAGTAAACCCAATCTGTTTTCTGCAAGTCATTAACCCATTTTTTTCCAGTCTAGGGCATGAATCCAAAGGACAGCATTCTGAGAGTCCATCCCTTTATGTACTGAAGATACTTTGTGCCCAATAGGAAGAAAGACAGTTACACAAACTGAATTTTTAAAAAAGTCATCTAGATGGAAGGGAAAATAGGATGTCCATTTTGTTATATGTGTAAGTGAGGATAAAAAGTGAAGAAAATATATAGCATTAAATATGCATATTGCTCATCACTTGAGTTCTTTAACTATTCCCTCTTTTATTAAAAAGGAAAATTATTATTCACCTCTTCCTAGAAATCATAGACCATATTCTTCTTGTATCCATTTCCCAATGTTTCCATTTCAAGGCAGAATAATAAGAGAATATATTCCTAGAATGATGGGAAATGATCTCATAGTACAGGACTCTGTGCCACAATTTGTCCTTAGCTCCAGAATGTGTAATAAGCCCTGCAAATTAGGTTTTGTTGTACCAGGAATGCTTTAATTTTGGCCTTTTCTTGCTGTGAATGAAATTAGTGTCACCCTCTAAAAGTTCAATTAATCTCATTTCCTGAGGAAAAACAATCTGGGAGTAAGTTATAGCTATTCTGAATCAGCAGCTTCAGTTCACAATTGGAACAGCATCCACAGTCTCTGCCCCTGTTGAGCAAATGAGGTAGGGCCAGATAATCTCAGGCTGGTCCAAAGACCAATGAAATAAAAGCAAACCTCCTTTCTATTTCTATTAGCCTCAGATCCAGCCCTCAGGCATCGAGTCCAACCCAAGTCCAACCCCATCTTATGAGCTCTGCTCTGCCTAACCACATGCTGTTTCAGCTCCAGGTACTGCAAACCTGAGGCAATGAAGGAGGTACTGAGCTATTCCCCCATGCAAACATTGCAACACAAAGTGTTTGTGCACAGCTTTCTGCCAACCTCTGTCCCCTAGTGAATTTCAACTCTATATTTATATCAGGATCAAAATCTGAACTCAATATTGCCATAAGGAAATAATTTCTTGTTTTCTCAAATATCTGAATTTCCTAAGATTTTTGAACTGGGTTGAAAAGTGAGTAAGTAAATTCTGTGAAATGATGGAAATATCGCTTAAGAGAGTTTTTGGTCCAAAATCTTGGAATTGGGTCCAAAGGAAAATAAGATTTTGTATCTTAATCTTTATGAAAAAAAAAGAAAAAAAAAAAGAAAGAAAGAAGGTTGTGCTTTATTTCTTGATTTGCCAATGGAAAAACAAACAAAAAAACAGCTAGTCCACTCAAACGCACATTATGTACTCATTTCGAGTTGTGCGTGCATGCCAAGAACATTTTCTACTATACAATTCTCTTACTATGTATAACTGTATGTTTCATTTTGCCTAGAAATAACCTCACATCATCACACAGGAGAAAAACAATGGCCAAGAAAATTAACTACCCACAAATCAACATTGCTACATGGGTTTGCAAGCCAGCACTTCAGATGATTGGGAAATCCAAGTCTATTTTTAATGTCATATTTGTCCCCCAACCATTGCTTCATCAGCACGATAAACATTATAATTTGTGCCTTAAAAAAAAAAAAAAAGAAACCTACCTGGGCAAAACCATATTTATGAAACTCTATAAGTGCCCAGAGCAGAACATGTGTATCAATAAATTTAAGCAAAACAGTAACAAACAAACCATTAGGTTGCCATCAGTGTTTTCACTTGTTCTATGCTGTGATATTATCTTTTGGTATATAGTGCAACTAGAGGACACAGGAATCAGAGCTCTTTAGTTAGTTTGCAAACTCCCACTCACTGCTGCAAGCAATTTTCTTGTCTGCCCAATGTATTTATTTTTTCTATAACAAAATATAGTGTGTGAGTTGTTGAGGAGGCAATGTGTACTGGATTTCACTACTAGGATGTGTAGTGTTTACCCCAGGCTTTCCTAGTCAAGAAAAACAGGCAATATTGAGTGACAAACCTGAAACAGTGTGTGGACCCAAGGTTATGTGCTTCATCAGCTTAAACAGCTACCAGAAATAAACCTGGTGCCTGCAGCAGCCAGAGCAAGGGAGCAGAGCTGATGAACGGATGAGTACATAATAGAAACACGGCCTAAGTGTTACCAGGGTGATGAAATCACAGCAAATAAGCACAAAGACTCAAGCATTTATCTGCTTGCTGTCATCATGATCAGCCTGTTGTCAACTATGATTTAGTTTTGTATGATATTTTGACTTTTCACATAGACATTAACATCCATTTCTAGAGAATAATTTGGCACCAATAAGCTTTGACATTTTCTTACTTTGAACAGTTGAACAGAAATGGTCAAACACCCTTTATGGAAGACCCTCAGCCACAGAGTTCGACAAAGCCACAAATCCTGCATCTCTGCCATTTCATTTCTTCCGTTTAGAGAAAACAGAGAAGAGTGAACAAAACTAATACTCCTTCTCCTAAAAGAAACTGTATCATCCTAAAATCACAAAAGCGGAGCTTTTCTTCCAAGTCTGAACAGGCATTTTTTAAGCTAAAAAAGTTTAAGAACCAATGCAGAGCAGTGTCCTGCAGTCACTCCTAATACAAGACTATAATATGTGTTTGTTTCTTGCATAAAAGTACATAGAGACAAAACCTCTGAATAGAGAAACACCTTTCTCCAGCTTTCTGAGATAGTTCTGCTCATGTCTCACTCCAAACAGTGGAAAACACCCCAGATCTATTATTCCTCATTCCCAAACTAGGGTGTAAACATATGAAGGAGAAAAGGAACAGAGAAAGTCACAAAAAATCAACAAAGTTCATCTAATGTCCATTGGACAATAAAGAAAAAGATTTTCTAGTCTCTCTTGCCCTCTTGTCCTCCCAGACTCTGGCATCTCCAGTTCCTTGGCTTGAAGTAAACTTGGCTGACTGCTTTTGAATTATTACTTTCCTTTGGGAAAGCTGGGAAGCCCTCTGCTCCCCTAGTGTGCAGCATATCTGGAACAGTACTACACCTCACTTTGGGTAGGTAAAGCCTTGCCAAGGTAACTGCTTGCTGTCACCACTTCTCACCAAAAAGATGAGTATTTGTGTATTAGGCTGTAGGGCTGCCTCATCCCACCTTTTTTTTTGAGTGAAAACCACTACCTAAGGAGGAAAAAATTGCAAAACGATAACAAAACTGCAGAGTCCTTGCTGTCTTCAGCATTTTGAGTAGTCTAAATACTTCTGTAAGTGTATTCCCTTTGTTTAACCTCAATAGCCATCCCTTCGCTTGGCCAGTCAAGTGTAAGATCCTGCAGAAGAGAACACTGCTGCTGGTTTATGAGGAAGAGCAGGTTGAAGAGCAACTTGAAGACCTCTGTCCTTTCTGAGGGGAACCAAGCTCTGGCCAGGGGCCCATCAGGATATTGTGGCTGTGCCTGGCTGTTTAAGGGCAATCAGTGCATGGGGACACGTGCAGATTTCTGATGTGAGGTCTGTTAAAGTTGTTATCCCCTTCCCATGAACAGGTCTCTCTTTTTTTCTTTTTTTCTTTTTTTTTCCCGTTTGCCTTATTTCCTCCTTTTTGCTCCCCTGACAGCAGTATATGACAATGGTCAAGAATAAAGAAAGCAACATTACATTTTAATGCAGAGCAAGAAACATTGCTGGTATGAGGAAAACAGCCCTTCCCAAAGAGGTGGTCTGTTTCTCACCCTCCTCCTCCTCCTCCTCACTGAGGGGAGCTTTTCCCTTGTTCTCTTCCTGCTCCCATTTACAACTGACTGACTGGCCAACCCTGTTTTAAAAGTTAAAGTGCTGGTATCTTCACAGAAGGTCAATGTTATTCACAAATGTAGCTCATTTTTACTCTGATGAGAAAACCTAGTTATTTCTGAAAGCTGCCACACCAAACTTTCCCTGAAAAGAACAAATATTCTTCTATGACAAATTTACATTTTTCACTAAGTACAAAACCACATCTAAAATACTGTATTTCTTTTAAAGGGAAGGTGAAACTGGGCTGCACTAAGTTATTTCGTGACATTGAAAAGCAAGAATAATTTTTAAAAAAGACCCAACCACGCATTTACATGTGTGACTCATAAAGAGTTGAAGTTGCCAAGTCAAACACTCAGAAAGTCAGAAATTAGAATATACCTGACCTTACTTTGGTCTCCCTGTGAATATATAATATAATGATGATTTCAAAGCCAAGTTTGAGGTTGGGGTGGTGGTAGTGGTGTTCTGTTTGGGGTTTTGTTTGTTTTTTGTTTTTCTCCTTGAGTGGGCCTTGTTTCATTTTGTGAATTGATATGAAAAGTGCTTACAGAAATACAATTCTCAGTTGGCTGTTTTGACTTATTTTTGAGTGTGTGATCATGACCTTTATGTGCTTTGCTTAATTCAAAAGCTATTCTCAAGATAGCTTTATTAATTTCATAAGGATTTGTGGTGTCATATTCAATACAGCAGTATCTGGGTGTTCCATACATATTAATTATCTTCACAGTAGAGTTTCCATTTTGCTGCTTAACTAATGGTACTAATTTTACTTTTTAAATCGTGACACCTGGGAATTAAGTTTTCACAATACTTTTGTGCCCACAGTACAGGTTCTATTGCCTTCTGCTGCACCTCTAAACACCAGAAATAAGAAAGGAAAAAGTACTCAGTCATGTTTGATAAAGTCTGGTTTTAGTGACTTGCTTAATGTCATCTCACATGAATTCTGGAAGAGATGGACAGAGACCAACCTTTCCCTTCCAGTAGTTCTGACTTAATGCAGGCGATGATATAAACATTGAATCCACATCCAAAGGCACTAGCCTGTTTGGCTTCACAGCTCTGGTGCATCTGAAGAACAGACATATCTTGTGTGTTGAAAAACGCAAGGGACTTGTAACTTAAAACCAAACTTTATGATTAAAATGCAAGTGAACTGAAATTGTACATGCAGTCTCAAACTTCACTTTCATAATACTTGCCTCAAAAATGTCAACAATGTTCTTTTAACGTGGACTTGCACACATAATGCATATGCATAATACTTTTAGTGGGAAATCTTGCTGAATTTTGCAGCCTCACTATTGCACTAACTTTTTAAACCAAGCCTGAGAAACTTCAAACTGGAGTAAAATGTAGTATGGAATAAAAGCAAAAGACACAAAATTATATTCACCAAGGATCAAATTAATCTCTGTAAGAGGCCATTATAAGTGCAAACACAGTATTAATTCCAATGTTTTCTACTTTCAAAATCTAAATAGCATTTAATTGGTTAAAATATCTTGTGATTAGGAAGTAAAATTGTACATTACTTTCATTAACTAGCTACTGGTTTTAAACCTTCTCTATTAATACAAAATAAAACTTAAAATATCATATTTATTTAACACAATGTGAAATCCAGTGTTACTCCACAAAATGTATCTCAGCTAAACCAAATGCTGGCTTCTTGAAATGATTAAGCAGCAACTCCTTTCACAGTTTGTTGCCTAAACTGACTTTGAGTCTATCCCAAGGAAATACACCCAATTAAACGAATACTGCATTTGTACACTCCCTTCAGCTTAAAGAGTTCTGAGTACTACACAAATATGAATTTGCTTGGACTTCTTGTGAGGTACCCTGGTGCTTATTTAAAATGTATAAAAGAAAACTCTGGTAGACTCTATAGAGGCACCATTACAGTGGTATAAACTTAACTATCACGCATTCCAAATACAATTAAGAAAACTCATAAGAAAATTCTTTCCATTATGAAAAGAAAGGTGCCAAATGGAAATTGCATATAAGTTTTGAAGAGATTTTCCCAATGTCTGTAATATTTATTCTCAGTGAGAATAAATATGTTTCAGAGCTCCTTCACAGAGAAAACACAACGCGGTGTCTCTGGAGGAGTCAGAGGCTGCATGCAGCTGTGGCCTGTTCCTGCAGAAGGACCGAGCAGACCTGTGTAGTGCCTGTTCCCCTGTGAAGGCACAAACACGGTTGCATGAAGTTTCTTACCATGCACAGCAATACGCGTGAACTCATACCAGAGTCTCAGATCCAAAAATCTTCTGAGCAGTTTAATATCTGTGCCAGATGCAAACCGATTGTTAAAATTTCCCCTCTCTTTGTAACTGGCTTAACAAATATTTCTCTCCTCTTACTGCAGTCAACTCTGTAGTTCAATTGTTTATAAATTTGAAGGGCAGAACTTCAAACTGTGTCTTTGTGGGTCTCTGAAAAAGTCTGCCTACCTCTGTATACCTGAAATTTCTTATGAGGATATGTTAGCTAATTCTCTTTTACTGACAGCAGAAATTATTAGTATGTGAATACTAATCATCACAAGAAAAGTCTCGTTTTCCCAATGAAATTAAAAAAAAATTAAAAAAGCCCACAGTTTTAGGTAAGAATGGCTTAAGGTGTATTTATTCAGCCAGACCACATGGAAATGACATTTCCAAACCTGACAAATTCTCCTCTGGCTGCAGCAATAGGGTCTAGGCTGCTGCCCCTACAGTGGTCATTGCTGGCACACATGAAGCATGTTGGTGACTGGCCCACTTGTTGCAGCAGTCCAGCACTTTTGTAACTACACTCTGGGAAAGAAACACGAGTACTTTTCAAGTAGGATGAAACAGGATGGCTATCTAGTCCTTACAGCACAATCCCAAAGTAGTGTTGCGGAAGAGTTAACAGCAGGAGCTGAAATTAATTTCCTTCCCATGACTTGACTAGCCCATGCCTTGGCCATGTGATGTTATAAACAGCAATTTTTTATCTGAAATGCTAAAGCTTTAGGAGCATGTTTTCTGCTATTCTGAAATTAAGACTCCCCACTGACATCGCAATATCACAGCTGTCAAACCGTTGGGCTCTTTCTTCACCAGAGTACAGTCCTAACTATCAAACATTAGACAGAATCTGCTTTAATATCCGTAAGAACCTGTGTGCAGCTAGGAAAAGATGACAAGCTAGTTTGTTAGGGTGCATGCTGAATGTCACACCAGCCTCCAGCTACAAAAATACCTCTCAGTCTGAAGGGAGCTGCAGACACAATGGGACTGACTAGGCAGGTTAGATATGACCCCACCAGGCAGCTTCCCAGATCTTTACTCATTTTTAGAACCCGACTGGGACCGAATGTTCTTAACCTCTTGGAATTTCTGAAGAAGTGTTTTTTCGATTCCACTGTCCAGCTAGGATGGGAAACAGAAGTGCTGAAAGCTACAGGAAAAATGCTCCTCCAGCCCAGTTTTACAGTCTCAGAAAATCTGGACAGCTTTTATAAACTTTGAATCAAGTGACTGCAGCTCACTCTGAACCAAACCTCTGAACTTTGAAGTCTGGCCAGGGTTCAGATAATTTGTTGACTTTCTCTGTGAGACAGTTAAAACGATGAACCTACATGTCTGTGCAATTATTATCTGCCACAACATAAACACACAGAGACCACTCTTTTCTCACCTGGAGAAGACAGTGACATTGTCATTGGGGTCATATTCCTGTTCCTCAGGGAACAGCCAACACCACATTACATTTGAGCTCAGCAGTTGTGCCTACATGTATCCATCTCCCCTGCCATCCTCTGCCAAATGGGAGTGAGCACAATCTACCATACGGGGCCTTTGAGTCACAGCCCACTGAAATAGAAAAGGTTGGTAAAGACTTTCCTGCCAGTCTGTTTGCATCAACAGGTCCTCCAAGCCTGGAACAGTTTGTCCAGGACACCCTTTGTCCTATCCCTCTGAAGACAGGGACATGAGCACTTGAGAGGCCAGGTTCAGAGCTGTCCTCTCAGTGAGGCATGACCAACAACACACCACCATCGAATCACCACCACCACATGATCCCTCATTTCAGGCTTGAGCAACACACTGTGACTTTGAAAGCTGAAACAAACAAGCGTCTTAAAACTATGGTCCAAACTTGCACAAAATATTTGTACATTGATATTTATAAAATGCTCTACTAAGAGCTTGTATTTTTATTTACACATGAACAGATCAGTGAAACAAAACCAGTAAAAACAAAGAGCTCAAGTAGAAATGGTTATCTGCCAAGGTGACCAAAATGGGTAAAAGTCAGTGCTTACCTTTTTTATTCTATTAAATCATGAAGAAATAGCTTGAATAAGACTCAACAGTTATACACTTGCATTTTCTACAGTATTTCACTATTTTAATAAATAGATCATTGTGCATAGAGCTCAGGACAAAATCAGCTATGCTGACTTAATTGATGCTCTTTAGTTTTGCAGCCTTTTGGCAGCCAGCCTTTTTTTTTTTTTGAATACCAGTTCTCCAATTAATCATGATTTTTCCCTCAGCTTGCCAGAGATTTCTCCCATGGCAGCTGCTATTTGGTAACAACTATCATACATATCAGCAAAAGAGCAATCTCCAAATTTAAGAAAGTTTTATCTCTGAAAGCAATGTCCTGAGGCATGATTTTTTAAGCCTCTTTTACTCTCTTTGACTTGATCAGAGTTTGGTGAGAATCTTTTTCTCTCTAGTGATACAATTCATCACACAAGAGCTATTAAATAACCCCCCTCAATCTTTGATAATCACTCAGGTAGTACTTATTAAGAAAAAACTACATGCATTTTTAATTAATCCCTTTTACAATTGTTCAGCAGTGTCCTGGGAAAAGATCGACAGTGTAGAAGGTCATTGGGTAGAAGTGTAAGAAAAGTGTTGCTTTCCTAAATCCAAGAATTTCTGAGGCCCATGCTTGTTCCTCTCAGACACTGCTGGAGAAATGAATGGTGCTATAGTTTTCTACAGGAAATCCTCAAACCCTCTCATTCTAATGGCATGTTATGATGATCCAAGAAGGTGGTATTTGCAGAACTGAAAACCAAGAAACAGTATTTTGCCTTTGAAGGAATCAGTTGGATGTGGGCCCTCTTTTGACTCACCTTCAGCTTCCTATGTCTGATTTCTGTTCTTGTGGTCCTGGCTAAAATAATATTTTGTTGTTGTTGTTATTATTTCGCTGTCTAATGGCTAACAGATGTGAACCGGTTCATCCCACTTCCTGTCACTGCATATATGAAAGCAAACATCTCTCTAGCTCACAGACACAGAGCTGGAAGCACCATCTTCTGGAGGTCTACTAAGGTAGAGAAACTGTGTTTACTTATATATGTACACACATACATGTATATACACACAAACATACACATATTTACTTATTCATGAAGAAATGTAAGCTGAACAATGAATTGCTCTCACAAAGAAATTAAAGAGTAAAAATACATTTTGCAAATGCATGCACTGATTCAGAAACATTACTTAAGTGACCATATGTGTCCTGATCCTACTGGGAGTTATCCAACTCAGAGTTTGGGCCTGGTGGAATGAGGGTGGAATAAAGATGAAGCCAAGACATTCTCTTTCCATTAGCTGGAAAAACTGACTAAGAGGGGGTAAAAAAAAAAAAAGACGATGCAAGCTAAATATCTTCTGTTAAATTTGCTGCATAGAAACACATTGTGTCAGGCCACAGGACAATTACTTGCTATAATACAATTATATCTGGAATTCTCTCTGCAAAAGACCCAGTCCAGCCCACTAGACTTTGCTAACCTTTGGTGCTTTAGACAGACTCAGTTCAATTACTACTGGAAAAGAACATGAAACTGGTGCTCAATCTAAAAAACACTTATGAATGAACACATCTGTGGTTCTCCACTAGATTTTATATTCTTCTCAAATGTTTCTCTTACATTACAAGCACACACATTTCTGCATTGGCTGTATGGTGGCATATACATATATGACTGCACATACATATGTATTCTTAAATCCATTTTCATTGACAGTTCATGCTCTGGTTGAAGTTACACACAACCTGTTTAATGTTGTCTCTATTCTAATACACTGATAAAACCAAATTATTATAAGACAAAAACTCTTAAAAAATCTGTTTTCTGAATATAACCAAACTACTCCTTAGAGTGCTTACATCACCTCTCTGCTGGAAAGCCAACTGAGCTGGAAAGTATGATAAAATCTGTGCTATACACACTATTCCCCTGTGTTGTCTGAACTCTGAATTAGGCCTTACAATGAAAATAGTGAAATACTGGGGTATGGTTTATAAAGCATAGAGTGTAGGTGCAAAAAAGAGGCACCTCTCTTTACACCTCTCTGTGTTATTAAACATCACTCGCATTTGGGAAGGGATTTGCAGTCACTGCACTGTTCCAGCTTACCTGCAAGTGCTCACATTAATCACAGACTTTATTCCCCTGCTTGCTAAATTATAATTTCTACTGTTTCTCACCACATAATGCAGATTTGCTGAACATCTTTGGCAATGGTGTGTCCCAACAAAACTGCTATGGATTATCCTGTTTCCCACTCATAAGGACTAGGAATTGTTCCAGAGAAAGTCAGTGATCTTCTGTTGAAATGAAGCTACCTTGGAAATGATCACTTGTTTCACTTAAAGCTGATGAGGTGTTTGCCAAATTCAGTGTATGGTCCTGGGGTCTGAAGGGGAACAAATCATGGAAGAGAGGAGAAAGTTATTAGGGCTATAGAAGGAAAAACCAGAAAGACCTCTCTCGCCTCTCTTGGAATCTCATGGCATCTGACCTGGGACATATCCCGCCTGACTGCTGTTTTGACAGGAATTTTTCCTGTGAGTCCTGAGTACCCAGGTCAACATTTGAGATCTCTGGTTCTCAAGGCAGAGCTTCCTAGACTTCTGCAAGTGATCTTGAAGCCTGATAGCCTAAGCTTTAACAAAAGCTCATCTCTACTCCTCACTATGACCTTTGTGTGCCTGGAAAGCCAAACTGGAGGAGATTCAAATCTTCAGGCAGTCAAATGTAATGCTGGATATGGCATAAAAAGATGGACAGATGGGAATAAAGAGAGGCTAACCTGGTACTCTGAGAACCAGTACAATATGTTTTACATCTGTCTTCAAAATGTTAAAATCCATTCTTGCAGAAGTCTGTTCATCACTTAGGCCTACTGAGAAAACCATAGATCTTGCTCTTCTTTAGGTACCATACAATAGATTATGCTGTTATGCATTCTGTTATAAAGTCAGTGTAAAATATATTTATGGATGTGGTGAAACTTTTCTAGTCTTGCCAGAACATTGATATTGCCAAAACACTAACTCAGAGAAAGTAAAACATTTCACCTCAGAGAAAATAAAACATTTCACCTTAGAGAAAATAGGTGTGTTAAACAAGCCTCATAAAAGGAGGTAGAAAACAAAGGACATTTAATTTCTATTTTCCTATTGCTAAGCCTTTTTCACATTAAGACAGCTGGTCTGCCTGGCACTCAGTCTCACTACCAAATGTCACCGAAAAGATTCCCATGATCAAGATTTGTCACTTGATATTTTAGTTATGGATTGATTCACGTGATCCTTCCCTCAAAACCTAAGCAGCACATTTTTATATTCCTTGTGACACTGCTCAGATAGGCTGCCATCAGCCTGCCAGCCACATTTGACTCTACATGTTGCATATTTCAACAGAAAATGTAAACATATATATATATTTTTTTTTTTTGTGGCCAATTCTAAACATTTGCAACTAGATACATCCATGACATTGCAGAAGCCTAGTTCAGCATCATTATCAATGTCTTTTTCTATGACCTTGAGTCAGGTGGGAACTTAGAGGTCTGCCAGATGTTTGGTATCTCAGCCGGAGATGCAGGCAGTTCTCTCCACTAAGGAGCGAAAGAGGGAAGGGTGGAATTTCAAGCATTTGGCAGCGTGTTTTGTTCTGTATGACACAATACTAATTGAGATAAACAGATGCACTCCAATAGCAACTCTCGCCAGGTCAGCTTTCAAAGAGTGAGAGAATATTTCAGTCAGCAAAACTTTTCAAGCTAATGCTTACCTCCAATCATATGTTTCATTTGAATTCATTTTAATGGAACTTAAGAAAAGGCTTTTCTAGTTGAGGGTTGACAAAAAAGGTGGTTAAGTACCTTTCTGAGACAGGGCCAAATCAAAAATAAGCTAGCACCAATTAAAAAAATCGCATGTAATATATAACACATTCCCATTCCACTCATGACTTGTTTAGACCTACAGAAATATTGTCCAAATACTCATGTTGCATACTGGCTGCCTATGCTAACACGGGTCAAAATATTCTGTTAAAAGAAATTAAATAAATAAATTTGCATATCCTGCAAGTTTCCAAGGCTTATTTTACTGTGGAGGAGGTACAACGCATGGGAATTTTTTGTTATATTTTCTTTCAATGAGTCCTGTAAGCAATTGTTTCACAATACAGTCTGAAAGGCTAGAACAATTAAATGACTACAGATGTGTCAAATGATGCAGGAAAACCATGAGACGCTTCCAAATGAGTAGGCGGAGGGTGTGAGGAGACCATATCCTGTAATATATGAATCTCAGATTCTTTGGCATGCAGCTTATTTTTATGGAAATGTCCTGGTAAGCCTGGAACAATCTAATGGTTTTCAAAATATTTAAAATCAACAGCATAAAAGCACTGCTGAGAACAATCTTTTTATGCTGTGGTGATTTTGAATTGGCTCAGGAACAGCATACTGAAAAATATGCAAGAGCTAAAAAGACCAAATAATAATTGCATTTGCAAGCTGTAGGTGAGAAACAATTTCATAAACATAATAGAGTTCATTAGTGCAAGGGACATAGAGGAAACAGTGCTGGTTGCTTTCATCTGCTTTTGCTGACTCTCAGCTTGGATCTCAGCCATGGTCACAGCTTGCAGCAATAAAAGGGTTGCTCTAAGTTATGCCATCTTCAAATGGGCCTCTGTGGAGGCTTGTCCTGTAACTCATTACACAGGAGCCAATTTTGTCACTTTGTCTTCTTTGTCTTCTGAGTTTCCCAGTGAGTGATTATGTGAGGACCACTTCCAGCCCTTTTCTCTCACATTTATACCTGAAAGAAAGCAGGTCTTGTACCTGCAATTGTGTGGCCCAATCAATGTCCTAACATGGACTAAGCCATCCTTGATATCACTAGTGGGAGGAGAAAAAGAAAGGCTCTCTTAGCAGCAAAAATCAGGCTGTAGGTTCCTTTGCACAGTGAGGCCCCAGACAAAACTGTGCCAACACTACCTGACTGCTCAGCCAACCACTGTTGGATGTGGTAATGACTCGATGTGTGAGCAGAAGAGGCAGGCAGGCAGGGAGATGACAAAGCTCTCTACAGGAAGCATCAGATTTCAAATCATGGAGCTTTTTCAGGGCCGCCTCTCTGGCTGATGGCATTCCTTTGCCTTGCTCATAACAAAGGTAAATCAAAGCTACAAAAATCCCAGACATGGATCTTCTCTACAGCTGTATGGATTTTTCACAAAAGAAATAACTTTGTAGTCTTGGTTAAAAAACCCAAACAAATATGAAAACCCACCCCCAAAACCACAAACCCCAATCACTAAAAACAAACTCAGGTTAGTTTGAAATTAACTCTCTTGTACTACTGAAGTTTAGGCAAAATTCTCAGGGAAAAAAACACATGAAAAGTTGATCTTAGGTGAGTGTATTTTCCTGCAGCCTGTTTTCAGAGGGTCCCTGGATCAATAAGGCTGCACATTGTTACAATAATACCACTATTAAGCTTCTGACCTTTTGAGCTTTTCTGCTTTAGCACAGGGCCTTAAAAGAGAGTGAGTGTCTTGGCAAAGATACTTGGAGACCACTAGTGCCTGAAGAATAAATCTCCACTATTTCAAATATTTTCTTTTCAATACATACCTTTCCTCATATTTTCCAAGAAAATAATTAGATATTCTAAATAGCTAGATATTCTAAAAGTCTGTGTTATTCTAAAAGCTTTGATATAAAACTCTCTAACAAAATAGACACAGGTATATAAACAGAAGCAGCCTGGAAGCCAAGTGACATACAGCAAATTTATATGATTAACTTGTTTGAAGCTCTATAAAAGAAACAGTCTGTTGAGAAAAGTGTTCTATAAAATTATGTTGTACATAACTGTCAACAGGTATTAATTACTGTAGTATCCTGTGATTATATAAATGGGAAAAAGTCTTCAGGTCCTAGAGGAAAACTTATTTATTTAGCATTTTAATCATCAAAGTAAAGTCACTATTCTTAGAGATCAAGTAATATGGAGAATTTCTGCCACTGTTTTTTGGCCTTGTGAAGAAGTCTCCAGAAAATTTCTTATGCTATCCAGCTGAATACAAAGCAAGGGGTCCCCTCCCTCCCTAGTCCAGCGGCAATACCTATTGAAAAAATTGAACCTGATAAGCAAGTCACAGAAAATTCTGTGATAATGTCATTAAAAGGAGTCATTCTGATCACAAGCAAAGTGAAAGATCCCACAGAAATGCAGGACAAAGTATAGCACTACAACAGTTAGAAGCATTACAGAGCCTATATCAAGAACAGCCCAGTTACCATACCATCACTGTATAAATATTTCAAACATATATGGTAGAAATCAAGTTGTTCAAGTCTTACACCATCATTGCCATGACACAGACAGCAGCTACTGGAGACTAAGTTCTCAGCAGAATGATCCACTACACACTCCATTTTCTGACTTACTCACAAACTTACAATGTAAATGAGACATAAACTCTGACTTCAACTTTTCTCCACCTTTCGAGAACTGGAATTTATCTGGATCTGTTTTCCAGTTCAGAGAAACTAATGCAGCAAACAGGCCTCAAAAAGAAATTAGGTTTTGAGTGTTTGATAATGCAAATGATAATATGGCAGGTTTTTTTAGCATATAATATTTAATATTACAAAATATAAAAATAATTCTATAAATGTTTTCATTTTCAACCTCTGTTTGATGGAGCATGATGAATTAGCTGAGACCATGTTTCTTTAAAACATTGGTAGATAATTCCTTTCTCATTTGCTCAGAGTTGTAACTGAGGACACTATAATATAACAGATGTGTTTGTATTATATGAAATACCAAACGTAAACACTAGTGGAACCAGCTTTAGACTTGTGATATTTTAAATGGAAATTCTTTTTAGTTTTTGAAAACTTTATACTTATGTATTTGTTACACTGCCATCTTAAACACAGCCATACATGTTCTATCTAGCCTCACTCAAGTCAATGGAAATGTTTTCCTCAACTGTGAAGCTGGAAATGAGTAAAATCTGTAGCAGAAAGGTTTCCATGTACAACTCTCTAATATTAGCTGCTTTCAGATGACATCTCCTTGGCTTGCCAGTACACAAAACAGCCTACATACCACTTTTCTGCCTCTACAAGTTGTACTCCTTTTCATTCAAAAGAACCCAAAAGCACTTCACTGCTTTAGAGCTAGCCTTTGAGTAATTTCATATATATGATTGTCTCATGGACTACTCCTGTCCTTATAGAACTGAAATGAAAAATATATCAGCTTTGTACATACTCCCAGCAGAAGCCTTGTTTTCACAGAAACAACATTGGGAGGTGCAGAAACGCTCAAGAGCTGCTTAGAGAAACACCACATCTAATTTATGTGGACTATATTTTCAATAGAATACCTCTAATTTTTTTACATATTCCCAACAGGAAATAGACTTGACCAAAAAAGCTTTGCAGATCACCAAGCAGGTCAGTAACTTGCTGATGGGGAAAACAAAGATGAGCTCAAAACCGAGGATCTCACTTTTGGTGGAGCCTTCAAGCCAGACTGAGCCTGGTCCAGCCTGCATGTAGAGGCTGCCTTTGGGCCTGCTGTAGTGAGGATGCTCTCCCTACAGGGGAGGGCTCTGTGCTGCACAGAGTGGCATAATTTGCTTACCACCCTGTATAGGAATGCAACCCAAATATTTTGTGTGGATTCATTCCTCTCGCATTAAAGCAAAGGCTCTCTAACGCTTCAGGTTTTGTTACCCATGGCTGCTATATTGTCATGCTGGTGTGTGACAGGGTGGACCAGTTCTCAGTGTCTGTTCTCTTCTGTGCATTTGCTGTCGTGCTGCTGCCTCCTGTGCTTTTGAGAGAAGCTGCTGCTGCAGCTAATTCCTGCTGCTCACTTGAGCTAGCATCTGAAAAGGCACTTTGCCAGCTTTGCTCTTTGGTGAACCCCTCAAACCACTGTCAGATATGGCTGAAAGAAAAATTGCAAAATTAGTAATGGATGAATAGTATTTGCATCTAGAAATGGGACACTAAATATTTAATCCCTCGGGAAAAAAATTAATTAATTCAAGGTTCTTTCCTACACAGAGTTATCAAACTTACATTTTATAATCAAAAACTGGGTGAAAATAGTGAGTAAACCATAAACAAAAATAAAGTGCTTTCTCAACATTTTCAGCAGCCATAAGAAGCCAAGCCTACAATCTCATGAGTGAAAATGATGTTTCATGTGTCAAGTGACACATGGAGTTTCTCTATTGGTTCAGAAAGTAACTGGTTCCAAGCTAAATGAAACAGAAATTACCACATAGAAGCAGGTCATAAAACAGTGAGTGTTTTAATGAGAGACTTGGAAAAAAAGGCCAGACATATTTTTAAAAATTTATTGTAAAAGTTCCATATTTTTTGATTCTGTCATAAAAGTTCCCTTTTCTAGAGAAAAATACAGACTGTTTCTGGAAAGAAGAACCATTATCTATTCAAGTAGTTAATTAAGAAAAACTAAACTCTCTTTTAAAAATTTTACATTTTACTGGACAAAAAACTGACATAGGACAGTCCTTTATAGCTGAAAATGTCTTGAAATAAGAATTGCAATCTGCTTCCTGTGAGGAGTATAACACACTTGGATTAAGGCCATATAGCAGATGTAGGATAGAAAACACTTTTGAAAGCAGAACACAGACCTCATAGGATAGACATTTTGGGTTGTAGGAAAAATGCCTAGACTTTACATTGGAAAACAAAACTCAGCATATGTCCATGTCATTGCCAGATTTCCTAAGTCTTGTAAGTCAGGGGCAACAGTCTTATAAAACTGTTCTCAGTTGTGTATAGTATATAAAAATATGCAAATATACAATATAATAAATATTAATTTCCTCTCTGACCTCCCTTCATCAGTCAGCCAGCCTGACTTCATCACACACTTCTGATTCTTTTTCCTTCTTAACCACAAGGTTTTTATGGATCTGTAATTAAAAATGTATTTTCCTGGCTATGCTATACAAATATTTTAAGTATTTGACCAGATGCTGTAGACTGGCCATTTTGATGAAAGAGACTGGGAAATCTTAGTAACAAAATATGATAGTATTGGAATCTTTTTGAAGTCACTGTATCCATGTTATAATTCATACAGAAAAAGGGGTGACTGTTTAGATCCTTAATGTATTTAACAAATTAGCAGATGTTTGAGAAGAAAAGAACTCACTGCCTTTTTTAGGGTGTTTTACTCAATATTTTATAGAGAGTTATTCTGCATCATTACTTAGAGAACCACTGATTTATTGCGTTCAGTCTGATCAACTGCTATGTCTCAGGAAAAGGTTGTTCACTTACCTTTTAAAATTCCGTGACTGTACATATAATCCTTCTGCCAATAAAGGAGGATCTTACTGTAAAATTTTAGCCCTAAGCCAGGAATCAGTAGTGTATAGAAGTGAAAAACTTCCAAGAATGCCTATCAACTGAAATTCATAGAATCTAATTATTTGTATTTTGATAATATTAATTTAAACTTTACACCTAAGTCATACCCATATTACCTCTTTTCCCCAAAAAAATCTTTTATAAAGTCCAAGATTTTCTAAGGTATACTGTTGAATATTGTGCCATGAAAAGATGGGCAAATAAGTATAAAAGCTCATGTCTTGAACAGTAGTGTCGGTTTAAGAAAATTCATAAATACTGAGCACAGTAATAATTTATTTTCACCTATATTTTTTACTTTGATGATGAAATTAGAAAATTTCATATGAAGAATTGATAATTGCAATCAATACATAAATATTACTTGAACAAACTACTAAAAGCCAACACTGTCTTTTAAAATGTGCTTCTAAACAACTGGACCATTGTGTGCTTTAAATCCATGTACCTGATACACATTTGGGTTCAATCAGGGCTACACAACCTAATCTTGCACAACTGCTATTTAAAAAAAAAAGTCACATAAATGAGCTCCAGCTAGATTTTCTGAAATTTGGAATGATTTTTGTCTCTTTATCCATTTTCTGTAATTCTGTAACCATAAACATAATGATATTTGGGCTAGTCCTGTGGTAGTTCCTCAGGCACAAGTCTTGTTGACTTGGGATTTTGCTGGAGAAAGGAACTTAGGGATGTTCCCGTGTTGCAGTGCATGGTGTTTTCTCAAGGGTACTGAATATAGCTGTTAAAATTTTTTCTTCTTTCCACAAACATGAAAATGTTTCCCATAGCTGAAAAATAAAGTTTTCTTATATGTTACTGATTAAATATCTATTAAGATTATTTCTGAATGAAGACCAGCTTAACACTGCTGAAGATACACAGTGGTTCAAGGTAATACAGAAAAGATTATTGTCACAACAGTGCCTGAGGAAGAAGTCTGAGGTTGAACAGGGTTTATTTTAGAACAGAACCCAGAAATTAAATCCTCCAGAGATCAGAAGTGGCATTCAAAGTCTTCCACATTAAGGTCACCAGTTCAAACTCAGTGTAGGTCACTTACCAATGGTCATTACCAACTCATGGTTGGTCAATGAGCTGGTGATCTCATGGACAGGAATCCACACCGCTAAAACCTCTGCCACAATTGGCACCTTTACTGGATATTTCACTAAAGAAACCAAGGACTGGGCTGAGTACAGAGACAGAACAATATTTTCCCCATAAGAGGTGACGCCCCAAAAAACAGGATAGAAGGATTTATGGTAAGCTTGTCTTAGTTGAAAGTTATTGTTCATGTTTGTAACCAGTGATTGAGACAGAAAATACCTGTGTCAGATTCCTTCTGACCTGTGTTAGTGTTGTGATGCCCAAATAAATTCTAGATAAACAAGTTATTTCTGTCTCTTTCACCAGGGTAGTGATTTCTGTATTACTTAAAGAGAAGACCACGTAATTATCCCCATATGGAATCCATTTCTTCCTTTCATCCAAATTTTAGATGCTGATTTCATTGCCAGCATGAATATTCAGTTTGCAATTAGATGAAAAAAACCAAGATTTCTAATAATACTTGACTTTTCATATTTTGATACACAAAAGGATCCTACAAAAATTCACAAAACCTTTCAGAATGTGTGCAAAGCAAGTGAAACAAAAATATCAAGACTTCACATTGTTATGGTTCTGAGGCTACATAACACATTGCAGAATCCGCTCCTCACAGCTCTCTATTTTAGAGCACCATCTGAGTTTGGTATTTTACCATACATTGTGAAGATTCAGACATGAAAATTTAGATTCCTAACTTAAATGAATTTTCAGACTCTGGAAAGCTTACAATTAGTGGTATGGATAGTTCTGATCATCTCACATACACTGCAGATGCCACTACTGTCTAGGTCAAGAAATGAAGTATTTTTCCCAGACTTTATAGAAAAAAAATCTTACAGACATTAGAGGCTCAGTATTTGTTTCGGGGTCACACCAACAGTTACAGAGTCACAGAGTTACAGAATATGCTGAGCTGGAAGGGACTCACAAGGATCACCAAGTTCAACTCATTGCCCTGCAATGACAGCCCAAGAGTCACATGTGACTCAGAGTATCATCCAACCTCTTCCTGAGCTCTGTCAGGCTTGATGCTGTGACCACTTTCCTGGGTAGCCTGTTCCAGTGCCTAACCATCCTCTGGGTGAAGAATCTTTTTCTAATATCCAACCTAAACATCTCTTGACACAACTTCAGGCCATTCCGTCAGCTCCTATCGCTGGTTACCACAGAGAAGTGATCAGGGCCTGCCCCTCCCCTTCCCCTCATGAGGAAGTTGTAACTGCAATGAGGTCTCCTTTCAGTCTCCCCCAGGCTGAACACACTAAGTACCCTGAGCCACGGCTTCCCCTCAAGGCCCTTCACCATCTTCACTGCCCTCCTTTGGTCACTTTCTAACAGCTTAATATCTTACCATGTGGTGCCCCAAACTGCCCCCAATATCCAAGGTGAGGCCCACCCAGAGCAGAGCGGGACAATCCCCTCCCTCGCCCGGCTGGCGATGCTGTCCCTGATGCCCCCCAGGACAGGGCTGGCCCTCCTGGCTGCCAGGGCACTGCTGACTCAGATTCAACTTGCCATCGACCAGGACCCCCAGGGCCCTTTCCATGGCACTGCTTTCCAGCATCTCATTCCCCAGTCTGGATGTACATTTGAGGTTGCCCCATCCCAGGTGAAGAATCAGACACTTGCCCTAGTTGAACTTCATATGGTTGATGATTGCCTAGTCCTCTATTTGGTCTTGTTACAACACAAAAGTGCCTAGTTAATTAAATATTCTGTGGTCATAACTGGACTCATAATAAAGCACATAAAATATAGAGGCCATTTTGTCTCCTAATTCTCTTCCACGCTGCAGTTGCTTTCAACTCAGAAGATTTTTCTGTGCTTGATATGATTTTAATCTATTCAGGAACTCTGTCAACTCTCTGTTTTAAATACTTGTCCAGTCATCCCTTGAATTTTCATACATTTTTAATGTCTGCAGTGTCCCGTGGTGTTCCACAGGACAACCCCTCACTTATGAGAAGCTCTCTCCTTCAGGTGAATTATCTACTTTTTATTTGAAATAGGCTCGTAGCAGCTTAGTTTTTTGGCTCTCAGCTTTCATACTGAAGAAAATGGTGATCAGTTTTGATCACTATCAAATCTCATGTTTTCATAGTTTTGTAGATCTTTTCCATATCATTCCTGAGGCTGGAAGAGCCCCAGCTTCTCAATCACTCTTCCTATTCAAGTTGCTCCCTACCTCTTGTCATCCCTGCTTCTCTTCTCCATGCCTTCATGAGTTCTAACATAACCTTCTTCAGACAGGGAAACTAGAATTGCACACATCACTCAGGTTGTGGTCTTTTCCATTTCCCTCCCCCAGACACACTCCCCCCCACCCCCATCCCTAAGAAACCTAAGGTTTTGTTTCTTTGTTAAACTGCTCCTGAGCATTAAGCTGATGCTTTGGTGTCTATCACAGCAATCACACCAAAGTGTCACTCCTGAGCACTGCAGTCAGTTCAGATTTCACTGTTTTATCTGTTAAAAGATAAATTTTACTGTAGACTCTCACTGGAGCCAGTTAGGCAAGAAGTTACAGCTTTAGTCCAGTTTGAACACATGAAGAAATGAAAGATAAAACTGCAATTTATAACTGGATTGCTAATGAAATAAAGCCAGCAGCAAGAAAGCTGGAAAGATATACTTTTGAGGCTGACTGTGATCATTTATCTGCCTGTCAGCCGTGATTCTGGAGCAATGATGACTCTGAGCTTGGCCATACAGGAGACGTCATAAGTTCTACACTGGGATTTTAATGTCTGTTGAGAAAAATAATACCAGAGTTGTACATCCAAGAACATTTTCAGTTATGCATTACAGTTGCGTTTGCCCATTTTCATGGCAGAAAACAGGAAATAAGGAGTTCTCATTATCTTACATAGTTGACAATAATGAAGATATTACTGCACTTTACTGTGCAGTACAAAATAACAGTCACAGTTTCCGGCACTGCTAACTAAAAGAAGTATCAAGGTTGAAAGATGAAGCACTTGTCCCAAGTTCCCAAGAAATTCAGTCTGAGTCTGGGACTTTGGAAAGCCACACTGACATTTCAGTGAAGAAAGCTTTTGCGTCAGCTGGGGACTTTTGGCACATTAGTTGCAAATCTTAAAGACCAACTGAGATTTATTGAAACTCAAAATAGTATATATGTAAGTCCTTTAAGAGCTGGCAGTGTTGGCTATTATGAACTTTCTATTAAATTATATTTGAGTGGAAAGACAGTCTTCTTGTTTCTAAGGCACTTGGTTGGATTTTGGAAAAAAAATAACGCTTCAACTCATTTGGTGTGATCTGAGACCAGTAATTCAAATTCATTACTCCTCAGCTTTATGTGTGATTTAGGAACAATAAAAAGACTCTTCTTGTTTATATGTGGGTTTTCCTCACAATCTGTGAATGATTGCGTTACAGCTATTCTAGCAAAAGTTTTTTCATAGAGCTTCCATTTCACAATTGTGTTCTTAGTTGTCATCTTTTCAGCTCGATTTCTATTTCTACCAATTTTTACACTCCCAAGTACACAGAGTCTCAGTTTCTGTGCTCAAGTACCACATGGGGCTAGTTTTAAGTGTTTTCTTCCTGTAATGTTGAAATGACTACAAAATCTGCCTTTTCATTTCTTCTCTATGCCTTCAGTAGACTGCCATGGATGCCTCCTCAAAGCCAGAATGAATGCCAGATTGAGACTGAGGTGTAATCCACAAAATAAATCTGCTTATAGACCTTTACATTAAGTGAGCCATTCACAAAATCATAAGAATCTCTTTCAGTGCTTCAGATGTCTGTTATTTTTCACATGTATTTGAACCAGAAGCATTAGGTCATGTCCAAGGGTGTGTCTAAGCCACATGGTAGAGTGGAAGGACAGTTCCACAACAGGGAATTCAAATGTTATATTCTATCTACACTGGAAGTGACCACCATAGCAAGGCTCTCCCTTGAGTCTATCCTGCTACACAGCAGCTATTTTAATATTATAAATATAAAAAATACATTGTTAAAAACTATAAAATCAAGTAAGAAATTTGAAAGTTCCTTTGAAATTTGAAAGACACTCAGTAAAATAAGAAACTTCATCAACAGGTCTTACAAAGTGTCATAGATTCAATTTTCCAGGAGAAGGAAAAGCTACCATTTCCCAGCTCTACTACAGGCTCCCATCATCAGGAGTACCACAGTTTGTGACTTGTCCTAAAAGATTTCATGTGACAATCTGTCTATGAATGAATTCTCTGCTTACATGCAGGTCTCACTTCTCCTCCCTCCTTTCCCTGTCACTTGCCAGGTATTCAGCAGAGAATATATGTATACCTCTTGTAAGTGAACTCTCTGAGACTGAAGGATGGTACAAGCTGCAAACTTGGTGCACTGCCCATCCTACACACTCTGCTGTAGAGCTCTGTAAAAGATCCAAGACAGGAAAAGCCAAAATAAACCAAGGAAACAAAATATTTTCTTTCTAATATCTCATTGAAGCAGTGAGCTCAATAAAACTTCAGATAACACTTACCTCAGAATTCTTATTGAGAACCCCTAATTTTTTCTCAGGAGAAAAAAGTAGTTTCTGAGCCCGGTCAAACTAATTCTAATTTGCAGGAGAGAAACAACCAGTACACCTTGGGTGATTGCTAACATTTCCTTTCTTCCAAATCTGAAAAGTTCATCTCTAGGCTGAGGCAGGAGCATCTCCAGGCTCTGTACCAACATGACCCAGGCTAAGGACCAACTCGTGACTTCATTTTTGTGTTGGCTCACTTGCTTGTTTACTCAACATTGTCATGTATCAGTTACTTAAAGAAATGAAAACTGTGCTCTTAGTGTTCTTAGGAAAGCATTCTGAAACCAAGACACGTTCCTGGATGCCTCCAAGTCTGGGCACCAAACACTAGTAAAGGCATGCAAAACTGACCCTGAATGAAGGCATTACAGATGATAATGACCCTAACCAAATGCAGTTTACCAGGCAGGCAGGACCTATGTGCCCCCAGAACAAAGCAAATGGCAAATTGTTATTTTTCTGTAATACAGAGTATGGCATGAAGTACAGTTGGCTTACATGACTGTTGCTAGTTATGAATAAAATCCAGATGAGTTCCTCTGGATCAGAGTTTTGCACAGAACCAGATTGTGTTGGAAACAGGTCATCTTCATCAGATCTTGCACAGTGCTATGATATCTTATTATTTGAGATCCATATTTCCTGACCCTTCAAAAATACTGCTCACCAGGGAAAACCAGCGTGCTAAATAGTCACATTTATTCAGTGGCTATTTGTATCACACTGACAAGCAACTGTTCATCATCAGTCTTTAGCTCACACAAACCAACAGCCCTGTATGATTTGGAGACTTCTTGGAAGTTTCTTACTTCATTCAGGCTGTTCTAATGACAGAATTTTGATCTGAGATACTTTGAGTCTCCAAGGGTCTGTTAGGTAAGACTCAGTTGGGTGTCAGCAGTGTTCTCTATCTCCCATCATTGTTTTTGGCAGCGCCACCTAATTATAGGACTGAGCTTTCTCATTGTAAGTGCTTTGTCTGTCAGATACCCCTCAGATGTTTTGACAGCTCCCACGTTAGCCATAAACACTAGATGAATACTTTAACACAGTCAGGAAGATACACAGAGTTGTGACATTCACAAATGCTCTGGTGTTGTTTTTGTTCAGACGTATACTGGATGGGTGGTCCATCATGTTCAGGAATGAATAAGAAACTTTTAACTAGCTTATGATGACCATCAATATTTGCAAACACATCCATGCAGCTCCATATAGTATCATTTACGTATTACTCCCCAGAATACCACAGACCATCCAGCTTCACCTCTGAAATGTGTATTTCCCAGCTGGTTCTCATAGTGACTCACTCAAAAATGGTTAGTATTACAGCTCATCATGGATAAAGTGAGGCTTGGGCAAATCCCAATGGCCGGTTCTTTCTCTCACAGAATAATTAGGACACAGGCCAGTCCTTCCCATGCACACCAGCTGTGCACTCCTTAGCCATTGCTAGGCAGACAGATGCATACTCGGGAACTGTTAGTTGCTGTGCTGTCATTACATCAGGCACAGGATAATCTTCAGGACATTTTACAAGGCAAGGAGCTCTCAAAAGAGCTTCTTGACTGTATCACATGTGAAGAAGTCAAACAGAAAGAAGCTAATATAAAATAAAATAAACAAACAAGAACAAGTTGAGTTTTCCTCTAAATAGTAACAAACGTTTGTAAAACCCCTACATTTGAGCTCTTGTACAGAGATCCCTCACAGAAAACAGTGTCCCTGAACCTACTGTAGGGATTCCTTTTCCTGCAGCCTGAAAGACTGTGAGTCACCACTTGTGGGAACAAATGTCACAGCAGTGACCATCCTCCTTTTGCTGAGCTTCTTCTTTCTATCTAATTAATCCATACCTGGAGCAGGCACAGGCTCTCCAGAATTTTACCGGACAATTCGTGTGGTTGTACCTGCAAAGACCAGACTCTCACATAAGACACCTTTGAAAGTCTCCACACAAGTGAAAGGACTCGCAGCATGAACAGATGAGGGAGTCACTGATGCCACAGGTGTTAACAGAGGCCCTGCTCTCTGTGCAGAAAGAGGACTGTCCCTTATCCCCCTAGGATACTTCATCTGGTGTCACATCTGGCCAGAGCTATAATGCAAGAGCCAAGAAAGTACATACATAAAGAAATAGATCAGTTCCTGTCTAGGAAATACAGTCAAGTTAATTGAGATGACATTTCTATTTTGGATCCTGTCATCATACTCTTAGTGTTACTCTTAGTGAACAAACTCCTCAAAAACTGTCACTTACAATTATGCATCTAATGATGGTGATTTACAAAAGACTTTTGACATGGACAAGCAGATTTTCTAAAGAACTCAGTGTGCACGTTTTAAAGCTATCTCTATATTTCTGGGACTTTTCTTTGAGATCCCAGTCCAAAGAAAGTGGCTATGTATGGAGCTCTAAGTACTGCTGGTTCTACAGCATCTTTTACACTCCCCAGATGAAGACGTCTATATTTCAGAAATGAGATAATATATTAACTATCAGCAAAATAAACTGCTCATTTCAATTCACTTTGAGAGTTAACTGGCAGACTTTAAAATTCAGTGCATGTACATAACCTCTCATAGTTAAAATAATCTGTCAAAATCTGTCAAAATTTATAAGGCACTTAATCTTCCAGGGACTATTAAGTTAAAGGCATATTTAATAGCAATTTTTTTAGACAGCCTGAACAGTATAGTTTACATGACTTTTTTGAAAGTCTCCATCAGGACAAAAGTATCTCTTAGCAAAAGAACTGTGTAGAGAGAAATATTTCTTTTACTAAAAAAATACCCTCCTCGGAAAAAAATCATGAGGTGATAGAACTATAAAGGGTCTGGCCATAGACATTGGCTTTTTTTTTTTCCCACCAGCTGGAAAGAATGACTTCCTGGATTCAGGAATATATTGTGGATCTACATACATATCCACATATCATTTCAACCTGGAACTCTGGAGAAAACTACAGTTGGGAACTTGAACAAGGACAAGAGTGGCTGCGGTGATTTAGTTTCCTTTTAATTAGAGCAGGTTGGAAAAATTCTTACCAAATAGTGTTTCATCGGAATTCAGTGATTTGGCCAATATAGAACTTTTCACAGACATGGTTTAATTTCAAAGTATGAGAGAGCCTAAGCAGGCTCAAATATAAGCTTCACTGCCAGGCAGGTTTTAAATCTTGTGTTCTTGCTGGTTACCTTGTCCAGCTTGTTGGCAGCCCATTAAGCAAGCTGATGGGAACGTGGATTTGGAGAGTCGGGAGATTACCAACTGTCTCTTTCCCAAACCACTGCAAGAGCTCTGTCCTCATTAATAGAATATTCCAAGTGTTTCCCTTCTATTTCTTCAAATTGAACAAAGAAAACTGTCAAATCAAGAAAAAACTGAGATAAGGAATTGTTATTTTTATCCCTGACTGATTCTAATATTAAGGAACATAATTATAATATTAAAATTCCACTTTGTAAGAACTATATATGGGGACTATCATCATTAATAAATGTAAACCAGATAACATGTGAAAAAATGTGTGTCTTCAGCAGAGGCTACTTTTTGTTGATGCAATTTTACACCATTTGTTTGTAAAGCATCACAATTCTGATTTCTCCATCAAAATACAAAATGAAATCAGTAATATTACAGCACAAAGGAAAGGGAAATCATTGCCACACTATCCTTCATAGTGTTTGGACCTTAAAGGTAAAACCAAAGTCCTGTTAATTATCATTAATATTTATGCAGTACCCACAGGCTCAAGCTGACATAATAGCCTCATTCTATTATGCCTCATAATTTTCTATTCCTGAGAGTACTAAGTTGGATTAATTGAAAACAAAGAATGGAAAAAGAAACAGAACTAGAAGTTGAGATCATAGAAATTCCAAAGTGAATTGTTGCCCAGGTTTCAATTTGATTTTGTGCATATGGAAAAATAAATCAGTGACTGCAGAAGTTCTTCTTTTGCTTGTAACTTCTTTGGAACACTCCAGACATGGAATTTTCCCCCTGTACTTCTATTTGCCCTGAGCTTTTGCATTTTTGAATATTTGAAAAGTTAAGGGATAGCAAAGCATTTGCACCTGTGCAAACAACTTGAGTCAGTTCTTTTAAATCCTGTTTGCCACTTGGCACTGATGAAAAGTTACTAACAAAGCAGAAAAAAGAAAAACCAGCACCAAATCACAAGCTTTTTGATTTTTGCTTTTTAGGAAAGATAAATATTTTTTTAGACTGATTTGGCATTTTATGCTCTCTGCATGCCTTCCCTGCCTGTAAAATTGCATGTTACCAAGTTGTTAGTATGATCCTTCTTACAGGAATTAAGGATGTAAAGCAAATTGAGCTACTGCCATCATCTTTAAAGTGTTGCCCATCAAACACATCCAGTGGAATGGGGCCATAGATATGCCTTATGATCTGCCTATTTAGCTTCTTTGTCTACTTTTTCTCCTGCTGAAATTGTTCCCAGTGAGAATAAAAATGATTCCCAGCCAGAAAACAGAGCTGGTGTTGAAAGTTCACCCTCACTTTCAGTTCCAGCCATCTTTTTATTTTTTTTTTTCTTTTGGTAAACAAGCAGAACAATTTCAATGCTTGCAGAAGGCAACAGTAGCAATGTTGGAAGTTCTTCTGGCAGTGGAGCCACTAGGAAAGCTTTGTAAATATCAAGAATCCTTCAGCTCCCACCTCATCAATGTCAGCCTTGGTCAGCTGAGCTCGGAGCACAATATCTGGGCTTTGCCCACACCTCTTTGACCCTGGGCAGCCTTCTCCAATGCTCACAACTCTACCAGTGCATTGAATGCTGACTGGTCTCATTTCATGCAAGACCTCAAACAATGCTGCAGCTATGACTCTGGAATGGCATTTAGCCATAGTGGCCCTGGATTCAGTCTAGATCCTAAATAAGCATTATAAGCCTCTCCAGGCAATGGTGCTCCAAACGTTTTATGCAACAGATTTCATGGAAATTGCATGAGTTAATCCATCAGATCTCTGTGGGCCTCCCCAGTAGTCCTTCTGGAAGTATCTTGATGCAAATGTTGGGCATTTCATCATGCCTATGCCCTATCATGCCCTGTAAATTCTTTGTGACTTCACTTGTACTTGAGTGAGAAACCTTGATTTTCTAAATGCAAAGCAACACTTCAGGAACAACTGAATGTTCATACTGTCATACCTAAGCTTTTAGCCCCACAATTTCTTGCCTATGAAATATATCAGAAGATTTTATTTATAGCTCATAACTAATAATAATGGTGGTGGATTCAGGAACTCCAGGTTTAGTCACATGCCTGTCAGATATCCTGCCAAAAGTTTCATTATTCTTGTATGCTGCAGAATAGCTTCTATGTAATACTTCTTTGCTTGTCACAGAATATGACAAGAAAAGTGAAAATCCTATAATTTAAATTCTTAACAGAAAAAAATTCATCAAGATAGCTTTTTAAGGCAAAGAAGATTTTTTTTTTCTTCAACGCTCCTGTGCTTTTCCATCTGAAATTTTTATCCTCTCTTGCAAGAATGAATAGTTAGAAAACTAGTGTTCCCCAGAAGGAATACCATTCAGCCAACTCTTTTCTAATTCCAGTATTCTTCATTTCTATGTGAGTGGGAGGAAGAATTTGCTAAAACTGCTGGTTTTGCTCATCTGAATCATCATCCACACATATAGTCTATATTCTTCCCTCTGTCTCAAAGAGATGTAGATCTTTCTGATGAGTCACAATAAAGAAAGGAAATTATGAAAATTTATTCCTCCTTGAATATGTCAGATCAAATTCATAATAATAATAATAAATGTTCTTTTCTTTGACAACATTGAGTTGTGCTTTGGGGCAAGGAAAGGAAACCTGGGTATTTGAAACCAATACGCTTACACTACAGGGCAACTACATCATATATTTCCTTTGCCTCTATTTCAGTATCATATGCAAAAATAAATTAGGTTTTGTGGCAGATGTGCTGAACTGGATGTAGTCTGAGTGTTCTGAGGATATCTAGAGGACTCGCATGAAATGGCCCACTACACAGCTGTCACATATGCAGAGGGTGACAGACATGTCAAGCCTGGCAGATTTTCCCTTATGGAGCAAAAGCAGTGCAGTGTTGGAGGCAGAAGCACAGTTTGTAGGTGGGGAATTGTACAGAGTTGAATTGACAACTCTTGGTGTTAAGATTCACTTACATTTACTGGATCTGGTTTTACTGCCATTACTTCCATGTGTCATAATAACACACATAAATGGCCCAAGTAAGTCCATTGCAATTGCTCAGGTGTGTATGGTTGACCAAAGTGGACTCTGTACAGGTAATAATGGTAATTTATGGTTTTAATTTCCATGTTATGCAGTGGCCAAGATAAAATATTTCAGTATGGTGGGATTCTGCTATGTCACTCTGGTTCTTTTGCGTTTCTAAACTTCCCCAACTTTGGTGGACTTGATTCTACCCTGAGTTTTGCCCTTTTCCTGCAGAAAAGCGGTCATGTAATTCTACTGCATATTAGGGGTTTGGTTAGGTGAGTTTTTTTGGTTGGTTCGTGGGTGATTTTTGTGGGGGAGGAATGCATATATGGACAAATGTGATGCACATATTATAACAATCTATTTAAAAATAAGAGTCATGCTGACATTAATCATGTAGTAGTCATCAGACTGGGAGGGACAATGATGAAATTATCATTAGCTCTTCAGATCCCGGCCTCTTCTTTCCATCACTTCACCTCTTAGAAGAGACTCTTACTGGGGACTGGATGACAACGTGGTTTATCTCTCTAATCACAAGAAAAGGGAATTATATCTGTAGCAAAACAGAGATAAAGTTTATATGTATTTCTTTCTGTACCTGCCTCTACCCAATTTTAATCTGATCAGTCGGATTTTAACCTGATCACATTTTGTGATTAAGTTTCCAATTTATTTTCTCCTATTCAGGGTTTAACTAAGAAATTCAGATATCTAGGGTCAGCCCTTCCTTTTTTGGTTGAAGGAAATTACACAAAAGAATGGTGCCCCAGATCTTTAATGTCCTTTTCAGGAAAAGAAAGCGCACGTGAAGTTACTGTTCCTGCCTGATACCATTTTGAAGTGCACACCAATGTTCTTTTCTGAAAAAATATGTTTGAAGTTTTCCCTGGGTTTTGAGATTGCCATAGACATTGAATAAGCCATAGGAGTTAGACTGCCAGAGGTACTGAAGTAACCTGTAGGAAAGCATATTTGCACATATACCATGTAATGCCCAGATTATCTGACATAGCTTATTGTCAAGAATTATTATTTTGGAGAAACTAGGGTTAAAATGATATTTTAGTCATTGCAAAACAATATGGACAGAATATAAAAGCAGATTCAAAACTAGATACTTAAAATTCAGGCCTAAAAATGTCGCCAGTCAGAATTTTATTTGGACATCGATCAAGGAAGGCAACAGAGAACTTTTAGGTGATCTTCATTCTCTGTGAGACTGACTCTGATAACCTTGAATTCCACACACTATCTCTCCATGCAGGGTGCATTGGGCTTAACACATCTTAAACCATCCTTTCCATTTTCCTTGGTTTCTTTTTTCTCTGACTAGTTGCAAACTGTTTCATTTTTGGAGAAAGCACACAGGGTTATTCTTGTCCTCCCTTGTCTTTGGGCATATGACATCCATTCAGGAAAAGTGGAGCAGGAGTAAATATTAAAGTTGTGGTTTGGCATTCTGTAAATACAAACCCAGTGATTTTATTCAGAGTTCAGCAAATAACTAGTCAGTGAAACTCCTCACTCCACAGAATATAACATCCTGAGTGATTAGACTACATAAGAGCATTAATTCTAATAAGGAACTATAGTTGTTTCTGGATGATTTTCTGCTTTTAAGGAAGACTCAGGGTACTATATGTAACAAGGCAGAGAAAAAAACTCAAGGATTTGAGCATGACAGAAACAGAAAGAAACTAAATCATGAGAGAGAAGCTAGAAAAAGTAACTGTATTTCTCGATGTCTGACTTGCTCCTGAATTACCTTTTTTTAAACAGAATTGTTTCCTTAACTTCTGGCATTGTGGTTAGGTCTGTGGGCTACTACATCAGAAATCAGTTGAAATAAAAGATGAATCCCTTTTCTGACAAATTTCAAAGCATGTGTCTATCAGATATTTTTCAGACTAGTGGCAACAAAAAATGCAAAGTATAAAATATTCCTGATGTTTTCCTTTTACAGAAAGCTCTGGGAAACAAAACAGCTGGTGAGACCCAGGCTGACTACAAATAACACTGATGTATATTCTTAAGAATATGCAGAATTAAAATGAAGCAACAAAGAAAATGGAGACCTGGAGTTGAACAGATGAAACCAACTACTTGTCTATATGTAGGTAAAATTCTGCAAAGCACAAAAATTATGTAGGAACTGACTTTCAATTTTGAATTCAATGTGGAGATGTTTAAAGCGCTTTTCATGCTACAGTTTATGCTGCAAATGGTACCTGTAAGTGTAGAAAAACCTTTGGAAAAGCTGTTAAAGGAGGAAAAAGTTAACATTTGCACAAGGAAACTTTGCTCCCTAGGAGAGAAGATCTCTCCCTACGAATAGCTTTATGTGTGTTTCTCTCCCTGCCTGACAGGGAGATTGAGTCCCCATTACAAGAAAAGATAAAGTTCTCACAGAGGTGCCTGGAGGCTCCTGCAGAGGGGCCAGGCAGGCCATAAAGGGCACAAGAGAACAGGTATTTTTACGGTTTTCCTGCCCAGTGTAACTAGCACCGTATTTGTTAGTGCATGGAAATAAACTTTTTCCTAGTACCTTAGCTGCAGCTTGGTATCTGGGGTACCTGTGTGTATTTTTCCTCAAAGTACTTAAGTCACCTCAAAACTTTTGGAAACTGTGGTTAGACACTTCTGAAGACCCTTTTTTGAATGAAAGAGCATTACACTAGCAACATGGTTAAGCCTTTTTAATTCACCTTGCAAGCCAAATAGAACAAGGTATGCAAGTTTGTATGGGAAAACCTACTGATGGATAAAGGGCAAAGTTTCCTGTCCAGTTTTTGTTCTTCTGTCTTTGTAACAGGTAAGTTATTTGACAACTGAATGTACAAACCCCAGCTTTTTAACTCTGGTTTAACATCTCTGCCAGCATTTCTTTATTTAGTACTGATCGGTTTTTCTACTTTTGAAAATAATGTTTCATAGCTTTATAGATTAATGTTACTCTTAATGATTGCAACACCTTTGATTTTTTTTGTCAGTAGAAGAAACAAAATTTGAATTGCAGGTGGTACTGAACTTCCAAAGACCCACACAAGAACCAGTGGCCTGCATGAAACTGCAAGCTACTGTGGGAATTATGGCCACTCACATGGGTATCTGATGGCAACAGCTCAGTTCAAACTTGCCCAGTACGTTCCTCTAATGTGAAATGTTTGAGCCCAATAGAAAGGAGTCAGAGGAACATACTCTGTAAGGTTTAATGTCTTAGTTCTTCATCTTAACCCTCAGCAGACAAAACAGTAACCAGTGTCACCGACTTCAAGGCCTGGGGTGCTATTTCTCATACACCACAGATGCAGTATTCTCATCTTATTATGCAAGTTTTGTGCTTTCTTTAGGACTTACCTGGCCCCTGTATGTTTCATGTATTTTATTAACTACCTGACACTTCCTATCTTTTTCATATATGTTTTTCCCAACATTGGCCAGCTCTCCTAGCCTAATTCACAGCAAATCCATTGTTGTCTTTTTGTTTTTCATAAAAAGAATCACATGGAATACATATTAAAATGTGGAATGTAGATCAAAATATGATTATACTCTAAAACACATGGGAAAGGGGAAAGTAGAAACAATTCTGTTGCATTAGCAATTTTTCTGTTAGGCTTAATTTGAAGTTCACTTACAAGTGAACTCAATTTCAGTCCAAGTTCGGTTTTAAAATTGAACTATTGGTATAGTGCCACAAGAAGAAAGGAAGTGGCTTTAAGCTCTTGCAAAGGAATTAATACTATGCATATTTCATTGCATAAGAGTATAAGGTTTATCTCTTCTATGTAATTATTAGGGCTGGACTTGGCATAACATCCATTCCTTGCACAAGTTTGAAACAGGCTTGGGGGTTTTTTCAACTAAGAGCAGAAGCCTAATTACAGACACAGCAGTCTATAAGAAATGGTTCTCATGATATCTTTTTGCAGGCAAAAGGAAACAAGCACTGGAAAACTCATAAGAAACTCTGGTCATGTAACATTTCCAGCCTGATTTCCAGACCAAAGGGGTTTGGACAAGTTTTGGTTAAGCAAACTAATTTTTGGATGCTTATCTGAACTGAACAGTCTGAATATTTTGAGGTTCACTGTTGGTTGCTCTCCATTTGAAGAGCTATTGGCACTTCTATACAGATAATCAACAGAAGCCTTTCACCCAAAACGCTTCCAGCTTATTCTGTGGTGTTTCTAGTGTATGCTCATAAAACTGGAGTGTCGAAACAAGCTGTCTGCTGGCATAAAAAATAAAAACAAAGATGGCAATAGATTCCTCAGACAAAAACTGGTCCAATTTTTCAAGAATACCTTCACTTAAAGAGTGGTAAAGAGCAGATCTCTATCTCAAATGCTACAAAATCTGCTGCAAAGAACCTGTGATGATGGAATTTTGTTTTTGTAAGTCATTACATTCTAAAGTGAATTTTAGTCATCCACCTACCGTTCAGTGGAAACAAGTATCCCTAGAGCTGCAAAAAGCTGCTTGAGATTACAGGGTTTCTTCTATTAGTAGAAGAAGTAGAAGAAGGAAAAAAGGTGGAGGGACAGGAATTATATAGCTGTTTCTGCCCTGGCCCTTCTATCAATGGCCTCAGATTAAACAGAAAGAAAGTAGCTTTTTGTTTGGGTTGTTTTTTTTTTAGTGGGATCCCATTGTATATCTGAGTAAAGCACTAAATGTGCTAACATAACATGCTATTTTCCTGCAATGGATGAGAATATAATACCATCTCTAGAACTTGCAGCCTAAGAAGGGAGGACTAAGAAAGAAAGCGTTGCATTAAATTGTGCTTTTGTTACCTGATGTCTGAGGTTTTTGATCACATGAAAGCCTCACGTAGCATTTTAGATGAGTTTCAAATGTGAAACTTTTAAGACTTCATTTCATCTCATCACATGTTAAAAATCAGCTATGATTTTACTGTTCACTATTTTAAAATATTCTCCATAAGCTTTCTCATTTTTGTCTTCATTAATTCCCCTTTCAAAATTCCTCCTCTTGGGACTATCAGTCTGAAGATTTGTATTACATTCTGTAGGACTTTTCCTAGTTCTTCCAGATATTTTGGTAAGACCATCACCAAATCCAACCAAACTAAGTAAAGGATCACCATAACCCAGAGAACACAGCCAGGACACTTAAATGACAGAGTTTGGTGTTTGGTCCATGGTACACTGAGCAAAGATTCATTAATGAAGTGTTCATGATAAACAATATTTTGGGTGTTGAGGTTTTTGGTTTGTTTATTTTTTCTTTCTGAATATCTCCTGATTTAAAAATATAAAAGTCCATGAAACACCAACAGTTTCTTGTAGTTTACCTGTCTGAAAGTCACATTAAACTATAATTGTCTGGTTAGTTTGTTTCTTTTTTCTTTCCATCCAGATTGTATAATATTAAATCTTTCCCATTTTAGTTTTCTTCCCTAGCTTTTTGTCTGTCCTAGTTCCTCCTCTTAGCTGCAGCTTCACACTATGGAAACTTGCAGTATTATGACTAACCTTAGAGAGAACGAGTCATAAATTAGTCACTAGCAAGACAAGTATCTTAGTAGGCCCACAATGACTTAAAATGCTAGACTGGTTTCTGGCCCAAGATCAAGCTCTTAGAAGTCCCTGGGTACACAGATCTAAAAAAGAACAAATTAAAATTGTCTCTTAACTGTCCACCTGTATAGAGTCTGGTTACACAGAATTCTAATGAACCACCAGCAAAGGGAGCCAAGCATCTGCTCATGAACCATTTGTCTTTTCTACTTTTTGCCATGCCAAGAGGTAAACAGAGTATTAGGAATTTTCTTTTTTAATCTTTGTGTCCCAAGACATAAATTGCAGTGCATTACTTCTGCTTTTACTTAGAACAAACCAGATTTTGTTACTAAAAAAAGTTCAAAACTCTTCAACCAAAAAACACCTCACTGTAGATCACTCCAGACAAGCATGAGAACAAGGCTAATAAAGCAAAACCCCAGTTCCTTGCTCAATGAACTGTTCACAAACAGGCTCACATGTCTCTGACTAGCTCATGGCACTAGTCACATTGATACACACCACATGCTAGAGCAGAAAGTCTAGGGCTGTTGATTTCCTACTGTCCTTCCAGTAAGAGTGGAGCTTTCAGTAGCTGTTATTGAACGCAAAGCTGGTGCGATCTCTGCATTTTCCAAGGAAGGCTGTCCACAGGCAGGCCCTGCGCAGCTCAGTGTTGGTATGCGAGGTTAAGAGAACTACGTTTCCATCACCTCCACCCCCAGCTCAATCCAAGTCCTGAAATTGTGTTATTTGGTGATGCCTGTGAAGGCAAATGGCAAGTAAAGGTGCAGAGAAGTCCACAGCCTGGGTGATCAGATTCCCTGCTCAAGGACTCAGCTTTCTTCTCCTTGACCAAAGCACACATGCCTCACACTCATTTTCTCTCAAGAGAAAATACCAGTTGTGTCAACCAACTGTTAATTTCAGTGGCAGCAGCAAGCACAAGGGGTCATTTAAAACTGAGAGTGAGCACATTTGTAGGTTATTATTAGTGGCTTCGAGATGGAAATGTGATTCTTTGACAGATAGCAATTCTCTGACTCAGACTCTCTTTGAAAAAGCTCTACCATCAGCCACTCTTCAAGTCAGCACAGATGAAAGAGAGAAGGGGATTTCTCAGGGAATGTTAGTATAAAGAAAAAGGAAAAAGATACCAGTTCCTGCCGTATTTTGCCTCAAATGCAAAGGCACAGGCTGCCCAGCCCCACCTCCCTAGCAGGAAACAGACTCTCTTTTTCAGCTTAAGTACTCCCACTCCTTATGTTCACTGATTGATTTTGTTTTGCTTGACTTGACAAGACCAGGTTGAACAAATCTGAATTATCTGTATGTTGCTGACTGGATCAGCTGCAGATCCTTTAGTATGCTTGTCATTTAGTCTTATAAATTACGTTAATGAGGGCTGTAAATCTTAGCTCTCTGAGGACATGGCTGTACAATAAAAACCAATTCATATCTTTAAAAAGCAAAGATGTCCCTAGAAGGCAGGATGTTCTTTAAATGCAATGCATTTTCTCCTGGAATTTGCCTTGGATTTCTACAGCTTAGTTTCCTAAATGTAAGTTACCTTCTTTAAAGAAAAAAACCAGCTAGGCAAATTTGCCTAAACTGTTCCAGAAGAATGGAAGGAAAACTAATTTCACATGGATCTGTGAAGTTTTGTGTGGGTAGAAATATGTGACAAAATATTTGGCAAACTTGTTTTAAGAGTGGATCTAAAACTTTTTTCTGGTATATTTAGATTTAATCAATTAAAATAATGCTAGTTATTAAGCAATAAAATAGGCATTCTGTTTATTCTCTGCTTATGCCTAAATAAAAAAAAAAAAACCATGAAAGAAAAAGAGACTGTCAATAAATCAATTAATAGAACCACTGAATTATTAGCAGAAAGAACCATGTTTAAAATTCAAGTCCTCTGACTTTCAGTACTGTAAGAAGCACATTCCAAAAATTAGCTTCCACTGATCTCAGCTTTTTCAGAGGCATAGAAAGGTTGTTAACAAGTGATGTAATGCTCCCACCTTTGCACAAGTTCTCTTTACAAAGCATTTAGCATTCAATTAAATGTATCAAATGTGTGACTCATATATTAAAAAAGGGTAGGTTCCAGTTTATACTAAGGAGCCTAGCATAAAAAAAGAAAGTTAACAGTATGATCTCAGATGGCAGAAATTTCAAAGATATGTCAACTGACTTTAGATAAGACAGACCACTATATATATATATATATATATAATACGTCCACAAAGCAATATGCATATTTTTATTATAACAGATTTATCAGCTAAAAAAATTAAAAATATAAGCAACATACTAAAAGGTGTATTATAAGGCAAACTAATTTCCAGCCATATTAGAATTGTCTCCGTCTTCCTCATATTTCTAATTTTCCTTAATAAAAACACATTGAATGACTTTGCTTGTTTTTTGATAGAGCTTTTTAGCTTGCTCTCAAGGACTAGAACCTACGACTAATGAACATGCATTCATTGGTTTGACAGGGCCACAAGCATTTCACAAAGCCCAAGCCCCTTTTGAGTGTGCAGGATTTATTCACACAGTGAATGAAGCTCTGTCATTTATTGCCCAACTAACTTGTTGGACTCAAACACAGTTTTTCTTCCTTTCTTTTTTCTATTTTGCATCTAATCTGCAGGGTTACTCTTTAAGTGAATGTATCACACATCCTCTTCCACCTCCAGCATTTTCTTATGGACATCTCCCAAGAAATGTCAACAGCTACAAAACCTCTTCAACTTTCTGCACCTCTGTGTAATACTAATAACCAGGCACTTTCCACAAGCTCTACAAAGGTCTTGTTAACACTCTTCATTGTCTGGACCAGGCTCGTGCCATTAATCACATGGACATTGCTGAGCAGTGTCGATGTCCAGGGAATAATGGACATGCCAGAACTTCTCTGGCATTTAGCAGTTAGTAGGTTCTTAAGTAAATTCCTGTCTATACTGAGAATTACTCATTTCCTAAGAACCTTCCAACTCCCTTAGAAAAAAGGTCTAAAAATGGTTTTGCGATGTCTGATCATAATATTTCCGTGCAGAAGAATTATTCTCAAAGTGCTTCTCCTTGAAATTGTGGTACAATTTTTATTCTACCTTGTTTGCTTTCAGAAAGTCCTCTCTGAAGATAAGCAGAAGGAGGACAACTGACCAGTTACAAGACTGACAAGATCACCACATATTAGAATAGCTCTTTCTCCAAAGAATATTACACCAAAGATACAGTCTCTGATATTCCAGTATTATGGGCAAGTTGAGTTCTGACAATTTCCTTGGAGCATTTAAGTTTTAGCTTGTCCCTTAATTGTCTCATACAGATGCTTCGGTGTTCGGCAATTTGATAACACTGGCTAGCTTTCTGGAGGTGTCTCCTGCAGTCTCAGAACATGTGGTTTACATGCAAACACATAATTTGATTATCAAAATCTAGTTAGTGACTGTGTACAGTTCAGATAACTGGATGCACAGGTCCAGGGCACAATGTCACACAAGGTCCAATACTTTTTCTCTATCAGTCCATGCTGACCTTAAGAGTGCATCTTGATATCAGTGTAAGAGAACCAAAATATTTCAACTACCACCATCTCTTAGGATTCATAAAATGCAGTTAGAGATTCTAATCACACTTTTGCTGTAAGAAAGATGTTCCACTCAATCTCTATCCTACATGTTTTGCTAAAAGATCTATACAGACAAATATATAGAATCCTTTCTTCAATTAATACAGTTTTCTAACCCTGCTGAAAACTACTCAGCAAAGATGAGGGAAGGGTGAAAAGAGTGACAGAAAGACACAAAAGAGAACAAGTCCACCTCATTTCAGTGCCAAGAAACTGATAGATTTCTCAGCTGCTCACAGCACTGTAGCCTCAGATATGTTTCAGAAATGGCCATAATTTGTAAAAATTAGTAGCTATAAAGGATGGCATCAAAATGTGCTCAGCAGATGTTGCCACAAGTCTTGTTGACACATTTAAGTGCTTCTTCCAAATGGGATACCCTGGCTGTGCAATTACCCTTCACAAGTCCTTTGTCTTTTTTAATATTAGTCTTCCATCTCATTTGTAACCTGATTAAATGACTTCCTAGAAAGTCCTTCTTCCAAAGCCATAACACTTTGCTTTTCCTCAATAATATACAACAGGTATGTTCACCATGAACACTTTGTGGCCTGTTTGATGTCACTGAAGCTCGGGTATTTGGGCTTCATGCAAAATTTTGACTACACCCGGAACTGAAAAATCAGTGGGAATTTAGTCAGCTCCCAGAAGGATATGTTACAAATTATGGCCCAAGATTACACTAGATTGCTGTTTTGAAGGATACCACTTAAATTAAATGAATGAAAGATGTCCTCTAACTGAAAGCACTCTGCTGTCCTCTTCCTTCACTGCTTATCACAAATGGGATCTTTACCATAGATGTGAAAGGTACGCTTTAACTCTGTCATGTAGCTTAGAAATGTTGTAAACTACATTAAAAAAAAATAAAAATCACCAGAGCCATGTTCATACAAGCAATAATATTGAAGTATGGCTAAAACTGTAGAAGTGCTATTTTTGAGGAAATTGTAGCACAGATAAAACAATGCTGCCAAATTGCACTAGCAGCCTCTTCACCTCAGGTTTTTACTATGTTCAGTTATTATCCTGGCTCATTTAGTACCAAACAATTTCCTAAAGCTGGACCTAAACAATGAGAAGTGAAATTTTACTAGGAACAGAGCTGCAGGATTTTCCCCTTAGTTTTTTAAAATTATTATTATTATTTTTATTCCTTAACAAATACCCATAAAACAGTTGGATGAAATATGCTTCTGGCCATGAGGGCAAGTAAACTAATTTCCTGGAATTACAGTAAAACCACTTATCTCATCTACCACCTATCATTATCAATTACTGTGTTACAAATCCTGGAACAAACAAAAGGCCAGGAATGTGGAAAACCAGGTTATAGGGCTCCTCAGACATTTTATTGTGGCCTTTTCATTAAGTCCAAGCATAATTACAGGTATTAGGAACAAAGACAGCCGTGGTAAATCTGATCGATGAAATTACATAATTAAGTGGTCCACTGTAATTTGTGATGGCATCATCCAAGAAGCAGAGATCAAAATATGTACATTAGAGCAAAGTGTCTACCTTAGGCGGCTGACTGGGACACTGAATGTCACTTCTGCCATACATCTCAGTAGAATTTATTACCTACAGAGTACAGAAAAGATCAAAGGTCAATCCATAGCTGGATGCTATGGCAAAACTAATTTTTAGTATAATTATAAATCCTCGAAGTTTAATCTTGTAGCCATCCAACCTGTAAGAATCCTAACTTTGTCACTGTGATCATCTACCAGAGAGGTCAACCATTTTATTAAAAAAATATACAGCTTATGGAGCCAAACTCACATTTTTCATTCAATTCTGCAAACAAAAACCTGACAAAGATCAATAGGAATGATGACTGAATAAGGACTGAGTTAAAATTTTGGTCTCTGGGCCAACATCAATATTTTTAATGATAGGTTAATTTAATCTCCGGTATAATTCTACCTGTATCTCAGTTGACAATTGGTCCCGTCTGAAATTGTAACATTCATTTTAAAATCATTTCAGTAGTTCTACTTTTGAAAAATATACATAAATCAACTAATAAATTTGTCCTGAAAACTAAGAATATTTGGAAAGGAATGGAGTCTTGACTGTAACATTAAGTTCCCCAGATATAATTCATAACTTCACTTACCACACATAAATCACCAAAGAGCTGATTTAACACAACTGAAAACAACACCTGTGTGTTTACAAACTATGCACACAGATAAAACGTTTTATAATTCACTAAAATGTGACTGGTTCTTTAAATTCATAGTTACAAATAGGTCCCTGATGCAAACCAGTCTATTCCATCACGTTTTTATATTCATACCCAGAAAACAGATCTGCCCAAATTGTACTAAGTTTTTATAGCTTAATGAACAAATATATACATAAACATCCACACCTTTATACAAATACCAAGCTTTATGAAAAAAATCAGGCTAGGTTAAATGCAGGGGAAAATACGCCTGATAAAACCTACACTGACATTTATGTATTTCCAGAGAACACACTGAAAAAATCCAGAGATACTTTTGCTTATTTTGACTTCTTGCCTGGTCTGAGGGTTTGTCATACATCTAAAAGTTGAACTGAAATATTAGAAACCTCTGTGAACTTAGACTGTTTTCAGCAAGGCAGAATTTGGGGCTTAGGCTCATTAAGAACTGTCAATCTGAAGCTACAGTCAATCTTCAGAAAACTGTCTGCTTTGAGGTTTAACTGGCCTCCCCTAAAAGAAGTACCCTGAATATACAAATTCAGAAAAAAATTAAACAACCTCTATAATTGAGATTATTTAAAAGATCAAAACACACATTCTCCTCTTTTTAAAAAGGAAATAAATAAATATGCAGGGGAAAAAAAATGTGGTGGTGGGAGGTCTGTCTTACATATGCTTTATAAAATCCCTTCATAATATACAAAGAACATATCTAAGGTCGTTTTACCCAGTCATAAAGCTTGGTAAAATGCCTTAGGGGATGAATTCAGGTCCACAGGGCATTGAAAAAATAATTCAATGATCTACTTTGACCATTTTTTCCCTTTGTCATGCTTTAGACTGAATAAAATGAGGCTTTTCTTTCCATAGCAGTCATTTCCATTTTCTTCTATTTTTTTGTTTGCTTTTAATTTTTTATTTTTATTTCAGTGATGAGGAATTCATCAAGGGACAGATGAATTAATCTCCAATACCATAGGTGTACACGTGAATACTTTAGTATGTTCAAGAAAACAAGGCTTCCATAACTACTGTATTGATAAAGGCATTTCTTTTTTAACACAGTTGTCGTAGAAGTACCCTGTAAATGCTCTCTTTCATAAGTCCTGAAGGCTCTGCGCAAGACACTGGAATTCCCATCTGTACAATGCATGCTTTCATCTCTGTGATCATCAACACATGTTGAATATGTTTCTGAAGGTCTGTTTTAAAGCTAAGGCCATGGGACATCATGTGACCACTGAATCATTTTCTTCCAGCTGAGGGTACATTTTATCTTGCCAAACATTTTCATAGTTTGTGCAAACAGTTCCTGAAGTCTGATTCAGCTGCTCATGATGTGGCTGTCTGCTTGTCTGAGTGCAGGGGAAGGTTTAGGATTTCATATTCCTCTCCACACATTGACTTTTAATCCTCTAAAATGTTTCCTGAGTGTCGAACATATGCCTGTTTCATTATTCCTGGCAAATGGCACTTAGGAGCAGTTTGTTGATTAATTCTAAGCCACGCTATGATGGTCTTCAAAGAACACCTTAATAATTTTAAGTAAGCCTCAAGGAAAATAACTTTTTTTCCTTCCAAAATACATTCTGCAGCAGCATTTTTCATATTAATGAAAATAGTATTTTCATGCTGTATTATGAGAGCTTTTGGGGCTATGTAATGTTCTTATCTACACCAAATTTAATAGGATTTATTGCATACACCCTCCACTTAATGAGGTCAAATACACACAGCAAAGTCTGTTAACCAAACAAAATAAGTCAGGCAGCTGCAAACTTCAAGTAACTGAATCAGTGAAACCAAAAGTCTAGTAACAAACTATAGTTATCCCTAAAAGTATACTGGATTCTTTTTAGTGTCAGAGCAGTGCACATACAATATATTTAATCTACCAAAGCACTGATAACCAGAGAATTAGGTTAATAGTGAGCACCATCATCCAAATACTGACCTCACTCAACCTCTGTTTTTCATACCAGTAGGTCAGAATCCTATCCACCTCTTGGAAAGTAAAGCAATTATACCACAGTGAGACAAACCAGCAAGAATCAGAAGGTGCAGGCACATTAAAAACCCTTTCAGAGTCACAGGGCTTTAGTTTTCATCTTATTTTGATTTCTTTTTCCTTGAGGATTTTCCTGGTTAGCTTTACATGTGGGTTACTGAAAACTGTCTAACTTAATGTCTAATGTAAACTGTTTAGTATTATCAGTACCACAGCTGAGCCTAGACATACACAAGGCTTTCCTAAAATTGTAAACTCTTAAAATTCTTCTAGGCATCAGAGACACAGAATGTCTACTAAGTGAGTCAGCCCATTTCCCAGTCTCATTTATATGCTGGATTTTTCTGTGCTTCATTCAATCCAGTTTTAAACTCTCTCAAGCAACATAGCTTCCTCTACTTCCTGCAAGAGACAATTCCATACTCTAGTATATCTTTCTCTAACAGACATGTTTCCCCTGATATTCTGCATAATTCTTCCTTTTTTAATTTAATCCCATAAATGTAAATTATACTCCCTTTCCCTTAATTTGTATCATTGTTTTTCAAAGGAAACATAACAAAAGTTTTAATCAAAAGGAAGCTTGGGTTATGTAAACAGTAAAAATCCATGCTAGAAAGAAAATTCACCTTACTTCTGTGAAGCAGGGAATTAATTTGATGTAAAGCAATACAGGACCGTAGCTCATGCTGTGTTGTGGTCAAACAAAACTTCAGCAATAAAGTTCCAAGACCTTCACTATTTCCACTACCTATTATCTGGGTAGGCTATAAATCTGGTAAACTTTTTCCACTGGCCAACCTTACTTACTAATCAAGTTTAATTAGCAATTTATGTAAGGACTCAGCTCCAAGGTCTTTGAAGTCAGTGGGATTCTTTCCATTAGTTTCAGTGGGATTTCAATGATGCCTGTATATACATGAAAACAACGCTGCATTTAATAGTATGTTAGCAGTGTGAAAGTAAATACTGTGGGAATATCAAGAAAATACTTCTTTTAAAATATATTTTACTTCTGTGAAAGTTTTTTTGATGAAACCACCTGAATCCTATATTTTTAGAGCAAGAAATTTTTTCAAAGCCTTTCAATTTTCACTTTAAAATTATTTAAACTGTAGCACCATGCCAACCAACGTATCAATTTCTTTGGCAAAGATTTCATTTTCCATATGGTTTCAGTAACAAAAAGCTTTAACTTATTTACAGTAATTATAAAAGCAGTAACTGAGTACCTCTCCTCAGTGTTGCTAGACCAATTTAAGATAAATTTTCACAGTGCATATATAATCACTTTCTTCTCCCTTTATAGTTATCTGGTCAGCTGAATTTCACAGAACAAATTTTCCTATGCGAGTATAGAGGAAAGTGCTTTTAGCAGCTGCTTTCTACCTCTCTTGCATGAAGTTCAGAGATGTTAAAGGCTTTCCAGCATATGCTCTCAACCAACTTTGCCCTCTGCTTCTCACAGAGAGTGAGGCTTGGTATTCTGAATGGTGGTCAATTTTCATCCAAGCAAAACAGGCTAATGTATTGGCAATGAGATAACATCTCCTAGCTTTGCTCAGTGATGTATACTAAACCTTCTAAGCAGGGCATGAATGCCTATACACCCGTACCTAAACATATGGACTTCATCTCTTTCCCTCTCCTAGGCACTCTCACTCCCCTTAGCTATGTGCAGGCAAAACTCCCATGTTCCTGTTAAAACGTTGCTGGTCCAGTTAAGTAAACAAAGTAGAGATAATGTTGCTTTTCTTTCCAGCCAGAAATGCTGGTTTTCTGCTTAAATGCATACCTTTGATGGTGGCTCACTGGCAAAACTTGCCTTAGGTAAAAGAAACATAATTATGTAATTTTCAGCTGAAATATTTTTTACCTTAAAGAGAAAGGGAAACAGATCTAATCCAAACTCCCAAGGAGAGTCCACTTGTGAAATTAGAACTGTTTCATTGATCTAAGATAGTTTCTATTTAAAAAAAAGAAATTTTGACTAGGGTTTACATGAAGCTAGGAAGCAGCAAGCTAGTGGAGCCCTGTGGCCTGCATGGGCTCCAGACAGGGCCAGCAGGTCAAATGTTTTTGGAATAAAGTACATTACATTCACAAATTACATATATAGAATGGTTAGGGGTTATGTCTCTCTCTCTCTCTCTCTCTATGTGTGTGTGTATATATTATGATACAGATCTTAATAAGACACAGAGTGCAAACAGTCTGTATTATTTTTACCTTTCCATATTCCAAGGTGAAAGAGGGCAGTGCTGTCTCCTTATCACTCTGTCAATCTTAGAAGTCAGTTTCATAGACTTGAAAGGAGTGAAGCTGAAAGGCTTGCAATGTCATATTTAATGGAACTTCACTGCCATGAAAGTACACTGTCCCAGCCTAAAAAAACTAGATACGAAGCACAGCTATGTTCACTACAAAACATGTTCTTTTTACATGTTACAATTCTGATGCTGGATCACAGAGGTGCTGATGCGGTTCAACCCACAGTAGTGACATATGGCTTAGTACAAGTACCAGTTAATAGATAAAATTCAAGACGTATTTCTCACAATTAACGGGTCCACGATGTTTTATTGTCAATGAAAATGAGCTGTTTTCTCCCCACACCATTACCTAGCATGCAGAACATCAGAACTTAACCCAGAAAGCAGCTGGGAAACAGATTCTTGCCTGAAGGTCCTACAAAAGTGCATGCACAATATGGAACAGACTAACAAAACTTTCTCTTATTTTCCCCAGTCATGCCTTTTCTGAACTTTTCCATGCTTGGGAACGTTCTGATGCAGTCTTTTATGGCTCAGCACTTCCTCCACCGGGCAGCAATTATTATCACTGCTTAGGAAATCCGCTTTTCCACACTGTTACGGAAAGAAGCAGTTTATTTGTGTTTCTCATCAGACTTGAATATGGAGTTCATTGTCTCAAAAGCAGGGGAGAAAAGCTCTATGCTGTTATTTTAGCACTCAACTATGTTTGCCAGAGCAAAAGGCTCTGATAGAGCAGAGATTTCCCTCTATTGGAGGAGTGATTTTCCTGGCATTTGTGGTGATGTTGTTGCTGAGAGAAGAGGAGGGTACTGGGCTGAGAGTAGTTTAAGTATGTGCTGATCCACCACGGGTGAGCCACTGTTCATTAAAAAAACTGACTCCTGCCCTCTGTGCTTGGAGATTTCTGCTGCCGGATATCAGTGAAGCTTTACCTCTACCATTTAAAAATGGAGCCCAACCCAAAATCTGGACACTACTTTCACTTCACATCGCCAGGGATTCCCAGTTAAAAATATTCCAAAGCTGCAAAGTTGGGACACTTCTCTGCAGCAGTTTTATAAGCCTCTTAAGTTCTTGCATGGACTATAACAACCTCATTTAAGCCACAGGGTATCTTCAATGACACCAGCAAATTTGGTTCAATATCCTCCAATAGATGGGCAATTTGTTTTCATAATAAACAATACCACAAATGACAAGAAAAGCAGCACAGCTGCCAAAATGTCTACAGCTCTTATAAGAAAAAAAAAAAAGAAAAACCAAACCAAAACAAAAAACCCCCAACACACTCTGCTACAAAATCAAAGGATTTTGTTTTCATTTTGGGGAAGTGAAATATTGCATTCTCTAGGAGGACTTTTGTCTCTGATTCCATCAAACAGTCTTTTGGCATTAAGGACATCAGAGACTACCCTGTAGTGTAAGATTGCATAAAGGCACACTGGAACAGGAGAAAAAATTACAAGGAAGATTTCAAAACTGAATGAGAAAACTATGAGAAATATTTAATTCCCTTTATAAAGGATTGCCATTATTAAAACTACTTGATTGCTGTACATTTCTCTGAATTACTATTTTAGTTTCTTAGCCTCTCTATGGAGGAAAGACAAATGTTTCCTTTTCTGGATAAGCATTAAATATATAACAAATTTATGATGAATACAGTAGGCAAACTAGATAGTGAATAGAGAACATGCTTGTTTAAAGGAAAGTATGAATATTTCTTAGGTGGTAAAGCTCATGTACCTTGAGAACACCTCAGACAGATGTAGTTTAATGGTGAGGTATTTCTTCATTCTATATTCAAAGTAAATAGCATCCATAAGCAGCTGCTATTCTGAGATTTCATTAAAACAACTCAAGGACAACCCAGATAAAAATATACTGAGATAGTACCCTTCTGAAATAAACATCATGTATTACCCTACTGTCACATCATCACATTTTAAATATATTCCAAATTATGTAGGAAACACAAACAACTCTTTTGAATTTGAATCAGGAAACAGTTTGAGAGTTTCAAGTATGGTAGAAATGTCTGATACTTTCTTGTTCCAGTATAACTTCTCTCCACTATTCTAATACTGTCCTTTCCTGGCTCTTAACAACCAACAGGCTTTTGTTATTATGGTGCAGGATGTTCTGTCTGTGGTTTCAGAGGAATGTGGGAAGGACATATTCCAATGTGTCTGTGATGCTCAGAACAACTTTCTTTGAACTGAGACCTGAGCTGTCATTGTAGTCAGCTAATATGTTTCAGGAGTCATTTTTTCCCTCTAACCTTTACTCAGTATGTTATGTTTTTTTCTTTTTCATTCATAAGGGAGAAGCCATGAAGCTGAAAGTATGCAAACATAATCTGAAAACTTATGGTCTTTTGTTTCTGTCCTAATAACCACATCCCTGTCAGTCAAGGGAAAACAGCAATGGGAAATCTTTGCACGTATTTGAAGAAAACTGAGTTATGTTCTGACTTCAAACTTGACTAGAATTTGAGCCATTGCATTAGTGAGGATGCAGAAGGAGGTTGCTCCTTTTGGAATGGAAAGCAAAAGCAACAAATGCTTGTCAAAGGGGCAGAAGAGAGAGCTGTTATTTGAAAACCATATTACCAAGGTAATATGCATATTAGAGGAAATTAAATTACATTTACTGCACCCAAAATAATTACTTCAGTGTCATGAGAAAGTACTCAAGTTAGATTTAAACTAGAAAACTTTGTTCACTGTAGATCATTCCCAGCTGTACAGTGCATCACACAATTGCATTTTCTCTGTTTTTCTGATTTCTGATTTCCCTGTTGCCCCACTGACATAGTTCTGCCCTGTGCCATTCAAAGTGAGCTGACCCAGGCTTGTCTAGGTTGGACCGTGCGTGCCCTTGTGTCCACTATGGTATGTCACAACATGGAAATCACTGCAGAATTTCAGTTTTCTTTCAGAAATCAAATTCTTGAAATGTAAATCTAATCAGTAAATTCAAGGAATCCAGTAATTCATTTTTTATATATAAAAAGAAAAATGTGGTTTTAAGTAAAGCAGACATACAAAGGAAGTGAGAGCTGCAGGACTGCATATCACAGACTGCAAAGGGGCACTATTTATAGCCTACTTTGAGATAAAGAATATCAATTAATTAAGAATGATAAAAAGTTAAGACTTCTTTAATATGAGTAAAATGTTCAACCAAGGAAACAGGATAAACATAAGAGGGTTCCTTTAGAGCTATTAGCTGTTTGAATTTATTATTAAGAGACTGGAGGGATGTTATGACTGCAGACATGTTTTCAATCACTAAACTTTCACTGACCTCAATAGTGGCAAGATGAAGCTCCAAGAGATAAGAGAAAATAAGACTTGACCATAATTCACAGTGAGATAAAGCTTTTTTAGTGTTTTCATCAGGATATAAAGAAATACATTAAATACTTGTCTCCCCTTCCCTGTCAGGGTGATATAAATGAAACTGGTCACTAAATACCATGATTTATAATACATGTAAATGTATTGGATTAATTTGAATAGTTGGTTGATGCAGCCACTTCTTTCATTTTCCAAGTTGTTTGATATTATCATTCATTTTTCTACTGAACAACATCAGCTGAATTTTAAAACCAGTGTGGGGTGAAGTGAGGTTAAAGATTCCCCTGGTTGTTCTTTCCATGTTTCTCCATTCAAAAAAACAATAGCAGAACTTTACACAATGGAACATCTCTGGAAAAAGCCTGGCTGGAGTTTACAGAACCACAGAGGCAATTTAGCTCATTCTATGATTTAGCCATTTATGTTACACATTCGACTCTGTTCCATACAATGAACACTTTATGAAAGTTATCATCCTAAGCTTTAGTTCTTAAGAGAAAATTAACGTTCTGCAGGTAAGGGAACTGAAACATAGACAGTATTTGCTGATCATTTCAACTACTTTCACACCAAATGAAATTAAATGCAAAGTTGATCAGGAGAACAAATAACTTTATACATTTTTCTACACAGGACTAAATGATAACATGGAAAGTGGGGAATTTCAAGAAATGTAAGCTTAATTTTATACGGAAAAAACAGGCTTCCCTGTTATAATCTCTATGGTAATAATGCATAGATTAGAAAGACAATTAAACTGTGTTTCCTGGGTCACATTTTTTAATATCTAGATAGCCTTAAAAGATATGTCTGGAACCGTACTGTTGTTGCACGTACCAACAATCAATTCACAAGTACACAGAACAACCTGCACTGGAAAAGGTGCAATACTTGGTCAAGATGTGCTCCTAAATGTTATTTTGCTTTTGTATTTACTATTTATTACTGGATTTTATGTCATTTTCCTTTTATTTCCCCCACAGACCCTTATAACTCCAAACATGGATGTTTCAAAGGAGACAAAAGAATTACGTCTGGTTAAAGAAAGAGGGTACGGTAATGACAGCAAACAGATTATATATATATATATATTTCCTAGTTAAATTCATGTATATATAAATATATGTAAACATATATACATGAACTTAACTAGAAACTCAAAAGAGCTGGGCTGCATGCATGCAGAAGTGAATGTAGCTAACTGACTATAGTAATAAGTTTGTACCAGGCATAATTTAGTTTTCTTTAGTTTCTAAGCAACAAGTTCTGCTGTGTAGAATTTTAATTAAAATATTTCAAAAACATTAATCATAATAATTCCAAAGACAATGTCATTAACAGGCTGGTTTATTGATAATTTGATAAAAAAAAAATCGACCTGAGAACATTTGCTAGCAGCAAACATTCCAACATCTCCAAACTCCTACCTCCATAGGTGCTAATACTCCATACGTGTGCTGACTGCCATAAACACATTAGCAGATACTTTACATCTTATTTTAATTCCATCATATTACTGAATATTTTCTCACTATGAACACTTGATGTAGTAACTAAATACTGGAATTCTTTCTTTTTTATATTAAATGACAGAATTTTTAAATTAAGTGGCTCTACAAAACTATTTCACAATGCTTGTAATATCCAGTCTATTAGTTTCAAAAGCAATAACCAAATGTAACTTTCTCATCCAAGAACTGTTGACTTCACCACAGAAAACCCAAGGTACGATTTTTGTGTACAACAGAGTTTATAGTACTAAAGTATTTTTAATCAACCCC